>CM037159.1:25758435-25973435 GCA_020921065.1 Vaccinium darrowii
GTAGCACATTTTTTTTTGTGATTTTGATTTTGCGATTTTTTTTTCTTTTTTTTTTATGAGGAATTATCGTATATCCGACGAAATGCGTGTGATTGTCAGGGCAATCCTTATGTATGCAGACATGATGTAATGACCTAAGGCAAAGTTATCCTATGCATGTATGCAAGATGGAGATAATATACACATGGAGTGATGTATACAAAATGGATGAACAGTTGATAATCAAAATAAGATGGACAACTAACAGGTAAACAGATAAACAGATAACAGGATAATCAGGTAAACAGGATATAACAGATAATCCTACCCTGTGGATTCCTGTCCTAAGTTGGAAGGTACTACGGTTTACTATATGCAAAGGCCGGGTTCTGGTTAAAGGGGTTCCCTAGACTAGAGTCAATATTTGCCTCCCAGTGCCAAGTGTACTGCATGGCAAAGGTCAAACGGCAGGCTGACTCATCATCGTCCGGGGTTGCCGAGAATCTTGGGATGTCCTAACACCGGCAAGCCGGGTAGGGTAACCAAGACGCAACGGCGGGGTTCATCCATCATCGATGCACGTGCAATGCAAAAGTTTTGATAATAAAATATTTTCAAAGAAATTCCACAAATTATTTTTCAAGTTTGGCTCACCAATAAATTAATTTTGATTTTGAAATTTTACACAAGTAAACAACCGGGAAAGCTCCAGTCCGGATTGGTCGGGCGTAACCCTGTTAATGCACCATTCCTTTCTCGATTACGCGGGGCGTGTTCGTTTTTGTCAAGCTTTCAGGGGTCTGTAGACACCCCAATTTTGAACCCGATATGCGCTCGAGCATTTCCAATGATGAAACGGACCAATCATGGCTACCTGGAACTTGTGAGAGTGACTTGAACTTGATCAAAATTAACCAAACAGCAACCAAAATAGCTCAAACCAACCCAAGCATTGTTGAACCAAGCCAAGCCAATAATTGCCCTCAAGCACCTTGAGCGCTCAAGCTCTTGGCCTTGAGCGCTCAACCCTGGAAAGACACCTTGAGCCCTCAAGCCCGTAACCTTGAGCGCTCAACTCTGAACCAGTCAGGAATCTGCAGAATATCTAATCATGAGATTTTCTGCATGGGAGCGTCTAAGGTGATCTTCTACGATCCTTATACGTACTATACAGCCGAAATCTACTCCTAAACTACTCCTAAACTACCCCTAACCCACTTTCAAAAATCAAACCCACTTCCTCTCTCTCCTCTCTTCCCTCCCACTCACTGTATAAATCCACCCATTACCCCTGGTTTGAGGGGTAATCAGTTCACACACTCCAGCTCCCAAAAAATCCCCAGAAAATCGATCATCTCTTTCTCTCTCTACAAAACCACTCTTCTACCATCAAAACCACTAGCAAAATCACTCTTTAAACCCAGAAATTCAGTTCTTGATCATCAACCAACCACCCACATTATCGAATTCACTCCAAATATTAGTCAAAATACTCACAATCGTCCACCCCAAAGCCCAGAATCAAGTTCAAATTCACAAGCATTTCCAAAAGGTAGTAAAAATGTGAAAACCTCACTGTTTTGGTTCATCTGAGGAAGACCAGTGAGTTCAAGCAAGTTCTTTGTACTTGCATTGAGCTTACAAAGGTCTAAGAATCGTTTAAAAAGAGTTTTCGAATCTGCAGTTGTAGCAGGGGTTGAGCGCTCAAGCTTCAGGCTTTGAGCGCTCAAGCCCAGTTTTGAACAAATTCCTTTTTGTTGATTTTATGTCTTCCTTTAGTTTCGATCATCATTCAATGTTTATCAATGTTCTTGGATTTCCCAAAACCGCTTATTTGTGTCATAAAACCGTATGCATGAACACTGTTTAAACCATTTTATGATGATCGAAAATCAAAACCTTTGTAAGCCGTATCTTAGGGTGCGAAGGAGTGACTGGAATCATACTCTTATGCTTCTGTTTAAATTCTAGAAGGTCCTGAGAATCATCAATCATCCTTTTTCAAGTCAGAAATTGGTAAGCCAGCTTATGGCTTGAGCGCTCAAGGTCAACAACCTGAGCGCTCAAGCTGTTCTCGGGTGTTTTATTGATTACTTCGTTGTTTCAATGATGGACCATGGTTTAGCTTGCTGGAGGTGTGTGTATGTTGTTATTATGGTGTTTAGAGTTTGGATTTCTCTTTTCAAAAGTATTTCCTTGTAAATTTATGGGGATTCTTTTCTCTTCCTATTCTTTTAAGGATCAATCAGTCTTTTTCACCTGATTTCCTTTGAAAAATGTTTGATTAATGTTGATCTTGTAAAGAATGAGAAGAGAAGCTGTGAAAAAGAGAGTAAAATCACAGTTGCCTGGAACTGGATTGAGCGCTCAAGCCATGGGCCTTGAGCGCTCAATCTGGTTTGAAGGGTTTGAGCGCTCAAGCCTTTGTCTTTGAGCGCTCAATCCCTATTCCGGAATCCAGTTTTGCAAAACAGTTTGTTGGGCCACAATGTTTGTACTTTCTGGAATTGTTGTATAATTTCTGTAATTTCGCATTTCCTGTAAATATTTGTAATCATTTCACTTATCAACATCATCATCATTCATATAGATCATGTGCATAAGCATCCGCTTTAAATTTATATTGTCATGCTTTATCGTTGTTTACGTGATTCCCCTCCCTGTTTCCTATTTTGTGAATAAATCAGACTTCAAACATTTTCAAAATCCCACAAAACATTGAGTAGAGACCGGTTCATGGACCGGGCGAGAGGGGTGCCGTAAAACCCTTCCCCTCTCGTAACCAAACCCCCGAATCCGAGAAATCTTTGGTTTTATCGAGATCAGTAGAATCTTTTTCAATGGGCATCGAGTCATATTTTTTTTATCGGTTTCTCGGGTTCGGACCTAAAATCCAGGTGGCGACTCAAACAATCAATCTTTTCAAGCGCGAAATCGCACCGATCTCCGTGGGCCGTCCACAGGGTCGTTTTACAAGTGTAAAATTACAAAAATAAAAATTAATTTAAAAGTGTCCCCAGTAGAGTCGCCATTTTGTGGACGATGCAATCCACGCGGCTCACTCGATGGTTCGGATGTGAAGATGAAAGAAAAATGTGAGTCGCCACCCGGGGTTTAAATTTGGAAAATGTTTGGTACCCGAGAAACCGTTTTAAGAATAATTGTTGACTCTCATGCCATTTTGGAAAAGGGTTTGATCTGCGAAAAGATTCTTTTTGGATTCGGAAGCCAGGTTACGCACGGGGAAGGTTTTATTAAAAATCACCCCGCTCGCCCGGGAGATTCCCGGTCTCTACTAAATAATTTGTGGGATTTTTGTAGAAAATATTTTGTTAAAAACCTTGACAATCAAACGAGAGAATAAAGAAATAAATTAAAACCATAATGGAAATAAAATTTAAACAAGGAGGACCAAATAATAATAATAAGAAAACAAAAAGGAGAAAAATGTAATAAACAAAAGAATTACAGAAAGGGAACAGAAGAACAGAGTACGAACAGGGGAGAAACAGAGTATAAAAGTTTGATTCAAATGGGAGCCGCGCGGCTCCTGCGCGGGAGCCGTGCGGCCTACACTGCAAGCCGCGCGGCTTGCGTGTAACCCTTTTTCAAAAATTTTGTTTTGGGACCAGTGAGTCCAAAACCCGTTTAAAACTTGATTTTCTTCTTCAAATCTACTCCAAATGAGTTGTTTTTGTTTGTGAACAAATTATTGAAGTGAAATTTATTTCCGATACGGATCGTACCGTGCGTTTATCGAGAAAAATCGCCCAATACGGCTCCGAAAAGCCGGTTTTTGTTTTGAAAACAATTTTCCGAGTCAATATACGGTTGTTGAAACCGTTATTACCCCGGGAATGCCCTCGGAGAGCTGCGATTTGAAAATCGAAATTCGAAAACGATTTATACCTTTCTGGAACTTCAAAACAGAGGTTGAAAACTTCGGATTTTTCGGGTTTGAGCTTGTACGATCAAGGTTTTGTATGAACGGGAATGGTATAGAAGAATCGAAATGGAATGGAAGGTGTGGAGTTTCGGGGATTTTGTTGGCGATTTCGGATGAGAATTTCGCCGGAAAATCAAACAGAAATTCTCTCGGGAATCGTTTTTCTTTTTTTCGGTCTCTCTCGGTTTTCTCCATGATGTCCCTTTGAGAGGAAGATGAGGCCTCCATTTATAACCGGTTTTGGAATAAAAATGATGAGATTCGGCGGTGCTGTGATGATGATATTCCCGAACTGGTTTGTCAGGAAATTTTCAGAGGATAACAATACTAGCCGCGCGGCTTGTGTGAGGGAGCCGCACGGCTTGTATGAGGGAGCCGCGCGGCTTGGGGAAAAAAAGGGAACCGTACGGCTTGCAACAGGAACCGCGCGGCTTGTGTGGCTAGGTTCCCAACTTTCCGGACAAGTTCCAAGGTAGTTTAAACGTTTTATTCGTCATCGGGCATGCACAGGTATCCAAAATTGGGGTGTCTACACCACGCTCAAATCTGAAAAATCTCTTGGCATGATAACTATTAAATGGTTGTCTTTTTCTCTTCTGCTACTTGTATATATATGTGTATGACTGAAAGCAGAAGATAGAGTTCAAAGTGAGACAGAGCAAAGAAAGGGTAGAGTTGTGTGAGGGCTCCTCCTTCGGGAGGGAGCCGAGCTCCTCGAGTGAGACTCTGTTAGGTGAGTAGAGAGAGAGTTGAGACAGAGCAAGAGGGCTCCTCCTTCGGGAGGGAGTCAGAGTGAGACAGTGCTCTGGTGAGGGAGAGAAATATACTATGAGGTTGAGTGGGTGGTACTCCCATGTATTGTTGTATTTTCTCTAATATAGTGAAACACTCCTCCCCTCCCGTGGACGTACCCGATTTTGAGGAACCACGTAAATTTCCTTGTGTTTGTGTGTGATTGGTGTGTGTGTGTGGGCAAACTTGTGAGGCTGGGCACAAGAAATCTATTAATTGTGCATCTTATTTGCACAATTAGTCATCCCAAGTTTCATAACTGAACATGCTACTCTGGCTTAGGTGTTGACATGGGTGATATAAATACTCTCTCCGTTCCTATTTGTTTGTCCCACACTCTCTCTCTTGCCTTTTTTCAAATCAAAAAATTAAGTGCTTCCGTCTATCATTTTTAAATTTTTTCGCACCGAATTAAAGTACACGATAAGTACTTTAATTCAGTGTAAAAAAATTTGAAAAATGATACACAAAAACCCTTTATTTTTTTATTTGAAAAGTGGCACGACTTTTCGTAGAGGACCAACAAATAGGAACGGAGGGAGTACAAATCAATTTGCCGACAATAAGATAAATAGTACTTTTTTGTTTTATTCAACCTGCGAAATAGCTCTGAAATACTAGGCAGATTTTGATACTCGAATGCTTAGAAACATCAACCAAGCTTATTATGAATAAAAAAATGACTGAAATAATCGAGTTAATAATATCGTATAGAAAACTACTCAACTTATAAGAAAGGGGGGAAAATAGACAATGGGTATTAATTGAAGTCAAAGTATGTTAGTTGTCCAATTTAGACCCTACATTTTCAAATATTTCACTCAGGCCATTAAATTTAGTTTTGGAGCACTAATTTGGGACCATTTACAAATAAAGACTAAACAACTAAAGAATTAGGATATAACAAATTTAATAACGAATAATTCTAGTTGTGGCGGCTTATGGGGGTAAAAGAATACTTTTAACATGGTAATAGCATTATTTTTAAAAACGGTTGCCGTAGTGGCCACTGGTCGCCACCACTTATCCCTCCACCCATGGTGGGATCACTTGTGCTAATGTAAAAGTATACATCTCCCATCATTAGCCTTATATTTGTCGTCTGACCAATAAAATAAGACAAAAGATGATACCGAAGAAGTTCTTTTCTAATCCTAAGTTCAACCAGTAGATTTTCGTTTCCGGATTGGAAGATTCTCACTTACCAATCATGGAAAAAGAGCAAAAAACCAGCCGATCAATAGTAAAAAGAATAAGGAATAAAAACCAGGTCCACATGACTTTGCATCCAGCCGACGAAAGAAGTAAGATTGCATCTCATCGGATTCAAGATTTTCGGCAAATCACGGGAAAAAAAAAAAAAAGGAAGATGTTGAAGTAGGGAAGAAAAAGTTGATTCTTCCGATGGAACAGGCCATCCAGACAAGGCGAACAAGGTTTTTTGCTTTGGATCTCTAAATATTTCTAAAATTACGAGCCCCATATTTCATTGGGTAATAGTAATAATAGTAATAGGTATTTCAAATGAGCCCACATGAATAAACCCTTAAAAAAGGAGGTCAATATTTCAAATTAACGCAAACACAAGTTATTATTTAAAAAAAAAAAAAAAACAAGTGTTTGGAAGTTAAAATTGATCAAAATTTAACTTTGACCGATTCTGTTAAAAGGGCGGTTGAATGAGTTAGCCTTGCTATTCCATTGAAAACAGATTGTTAGAAATTTACTATGCTAACGTAATTGCATGCTATATTATCTGCTAAAAAGGTGAGAAAAGTGATATTTAAGTGCTACGTACGTTTAAGTTCTTCTATTGATCACTATTGTTGAAATTTTATCATTATTTGGAACCGAATCCCGGAAAAAAGTGATTACTCGTACAGATTAAACAACAAAACAAGTGAAAAAGTCTACAAAAGCGGAATTAAGATTTACCTCAACTCCTGTGACTTTAGTTTGTGATAGTTATGTTCCGATTGAAGTTGACTCTTTTCTACTATGTATCTTCAGTTGTAGTTCTCGACCACTTATCCAAGCAAGGACTGCAACGCGATCTCTGAGCTCTCTCTCTCTCAATCTCTCTCTCACAGCCCAACTTCGTGTATTATGAAATTGTGTGTGTCCTGAAGAGTAGGGTTGCCCAGCGGATCGCCCAATCCGTTCAATCCGCCGAAACCGATCCGTCCGTTTACTCACCCAAGGTACGTTACGGATGGACACGGATCCTAATATTTTTATTTTGACGGATGCGGTTCGGTTCAATTCGGGTTCGACCCGCCTAATCCGCCTAATAATCTTTCTTTGATCCGCCCGATCGGCTCAATACGCAACTGAACCGACCCATCCGCATGTCACCCACGGATGGTTGCGAATCTTAAAAATGACGTCATGAGCAGATTGGATCGATATCTGAACCGATCCAGTCGGAACCGATCCGTGGACACCCCTAAGAGAGAGCAATAACAATATATTTGTAGGGTTACGTCAGGGACATAAGCAAAAATATGGGGTGAGCTGGTTGTGTAAATAAGAAACCCCAAACTATGATTATATTTATTATTACATAGATTATAATATTTAAATCACTAAAGAATTATATATAATTGCACTCCCATCCTTATCTCATTTATATTTCAGGCTTCATGTTATTAAATAGGAGTACTTATTAATCATCTAATGTTAACATCACAGATACCTATTGAGTAAATTAAATTACCGACAATTATATATTATCAACTTCTATAACATTCTTTGAGACTGTCCACTTAACTTATTTGATATGCCGGATACAAATATCCACCTACAGAGTTTGACATAATCAAAATATATAAGGTTACTCAAGGGGTATACTTTTCGGGATGTAGATTCTATTAATAATTAACAACTATCATATATGTAATATTGTAACTCAACTCAACGAGACTATTGACCCTAAGAGGATCTCACTCTCTGATAAATCAAAGTCAACAACATTAAAATTACAAATCTATTAATTATATGTGAATTAAGAGCATAAACATTCATTATAACCATAAGGTCTTGATTTTCGTATAAAGTTAGTACAAAGAGAATTACCTCAATGCAATATCATTCATTACACACAAAGACAATGAGTTGAAACTCGTACCATTTCCCATAGTCAAGACATACCTACTAAAACATTGTGCTACAGTCGTACCTATTGTGTGTCCAATTCCACCTAATATGAATCAAATTTGTATTCCCTACGAACCGATTATCCAATCTTCCATGTGCAAGCCAACCTCCACACCAGATCATCTACTATACATAATAAGAGACATATGCACAACATATACAATAATATCGATCATTCATACATTCATTGCCCATAAAAGATTCTCATAAAAAAGATGTAACTGATTAACAAATAACGAATCAAGTATTAATCTATTATATAAAAGAAAAACTTTTGGTATAAATTCCTTCTTTTTTTTTTCCTCCTAAAAAGTACTATGGAGCCCAAGCTTGAAGCTTGTTTCGGGATCCAAAAATATCAAAGACCACCCTGCAATAGTCCAAAAGCTAAAGCAGAAAGCTAACTGCTGATTCCTCCGAAGGGAACAAAAGCTAAAGCTGGCAGCTGGTATCTCACATCACTTTTTAGTGTATAAATACGACTTGATCGCTAGTCTCTCTTGGCTATCTGCAGTAGTAAAAAGCAATAGATATAATCATAAATATATTCTATGCCACGGGATAGGGATCCTCTTGTTGTCGGGCGTGTGATTGGGGATATTTTGGACCCTTTCACAAGATCAATTGGCCTTAGGGTGATATACAATACTAGGGAAGTTAACAATGGGTGTGAACTTAGGCCTTCTCAAGTAGCCATCCAACCAAGGGCTGATATTGGAGGAGAGGACTTAAGGACCTTCTACACTCTTGTAAGTCCCCAATTCACTGTTTTTCTCATCTTTTCCATTAATTCGCGTTCATTATTATAATTGTTAGTTAAAAAAAAATGCAAGTAAAAACAGCCCATTGAACTAATATATGGTTTAAAAAGTTTATTGAAAAGTACAAAAAGTTTAATGGATTATTTGTTCTTTTGTTGGTTGGTGAGTTTTTTTTATAGTTCAGTGAGCTGTCAATATAAAAATCTTTTTTTCCCCTTGATTAGAAAAATGCAAACAAATATAAGCATTGATATGTCCACCAAAACGGTTTTTCAATTTGAATATCCATTAATTACAACCAAGTAGATATGTTATTTCATGCAAATCATTCACGGGTATCAGGAGCATTTTCACTTCTTTTCGACACAAACTTAACGTAAGGTTTCTAGTACTTACTACTTAGATTTATCTGTCATAACAGGTTATGGTGGACCCTGATGCTCCAAGTCCAAGTGACCCCAACCTAAGGGAATACTTGCATTGGTAATGGCCTCTCTCTCCATCTTTCTCTCCATGGTGTTACCGGGAGTTCGGTTGCTTCATAATTACCTGAATTTAAGTACATTTTTAGAACTTAATTTGAAAGGAAATGACAATCATCACAAATATATGTAACTATATATATTATCCATAATTTCTGTTTTACCATCAACATCATTTCGAGTTCGAGTTGTTTTTCTCCTAGTCTTTTTTCCTTGATCGATAGATAGAATTCGATTGGTTCCTTCATAATAACCATAACAAATATTACAAGAGAGCGGGCAAATAGAAAGTACGTACATACCACAAAAAAATTCAATAAATGAAAAAAAAAAAAAAAAAGGACCAGTTCTCTTGGTATCAAAACTGCCACCCCACCTCTACAATATATTCTTACATCAAGGAAAAGGAAACACAAAAGGTAGTACGATGTTGGATGGGAAAATCATTCAAAGCTGGAAGTTAAAACCGATTGTTCAGTTTACTTTTCATGGGAAAAAGATATGCCTGCATGATCTTATTCTCTTGTGTCTGATTGACTGATTTATGAGTAGACGTGCCTTTCATTGGAACATGCCCACAAGGCCACAACACAAAAGTTCTTTCGATTGAGAGTTTTATGTTTTGTATATGCAAATGTGGCCCCCAACATGTGTACTATGTTTCTGGAAACGCTCCTACTTTTTGAGCCCTCCTTTTCCTCTATTCCCATACTGTTCTTTATTTTACGTACATAAGCTGTCACTCGTTCATTCGGTGCAAAAAATTCCCAAAAAACAAAAAATTAAGAAATACTATTTTGGCTGAAGTTGGATTTAACAAAATAAAACACAAATAATTAGGGAAGGAATTTTAAAAAGTTAAATAAGTTAAAAGTGTTATATGACAAATAATAATTTTGGCTCAATATATGTAGGAACAAAACGTCGATGATCAGTTTTGAGGGGCATTTAAAAAGCACAGTATATAAGATTAACATTCGTTCCCCTTCGGCGTTACAATTTACAAGAGTAAATAATATCTTCGTAAGACACGTTCGATTTGTTTGTTTCAACAGGCTAGATTTAAGATATTTTAACAGGCTTAATTTGAATAGTGCGGCTAACTGATTCTCGACAAACTAATTAAGACGATAAATTTCTACTAAAAAAAATAAAATTTACACTCCATACAGTTCAACGCTACAGTTATGCACCCGGAGATCGTAATCTAAGCTGCTATTATATAACACTCTCTGTTGGACATCTTATCTAGGTTGGTGACTGATATTCCAGCAACCACAGGAGCTAGCTTTGGTGAGTAAACTATTTTTCTTCATTTTCCTCCTCAATTGTACATGGACTCTCTGGTCCCTTTTAGAGACTGGACTGTCCTTTCGGGTATTTTGTGGTCTTTATCCGGGTCCATTATGATGATCGAAATCGTGCTCTTTTTAACAGCTTGTAGAAATCAAAATCCAAGTTAAAAAACATTTTCGAGTTCCTTTCTATTAATAACATAAATGTATTTCAAGGATATATTAATTAATACCCGATAAATACGTTTTTGGCAAGAATATTTTTAGAGAATATTTTTTTAACATTGGGATATATTTTTACTCTTCCAGTTCTTCTCCTCGAGCTGAATGATGTGATGTATATAAAAATTCGACCTGAATCTGATAAAAGCTAAGAAAAACAACAATAAAGACTGATAAAAACACACTAAAGTTAGTCCAAAGGTAGCTAACCTGGCCTGGTGGTCATATTTTTTAATTGGTGATCATCATCTATTAGAACTTTTTTGTTGGGTCATTGTAGGACATGAGGTGGTTTGCTATGAAAGTCCACGGCCATCCATGGGGATTCACCGTTTCGCATTCGTGTTGTTCCGGCAGCTGGGTCGCCAAACAGTCTATGCTCCCGGGTGGCGTCAGAATTTCAACACTAGGGACTTTGCCGAGCTTTATAATCTTGGCTCGCCTGTTGCCGCTGTTTATTTTAATTGCCAGAGGGAGAGCGGCTCAGGAGGACGACGACGCTGACACTTACACACACGCGCGTGCATATATTATCTTTGAAAATAATTTTTGCACTCTACATTCTTACGAACACACTCCAAAAATATTTTGTAGTAGTCTAAATTATACGCTACACAGTTGTCAAAGTACACTAGAAGATAAATTTTGGAGTACAATTACTATTGGAGTGCAAAAATAAGTTTCCTATAATAATTTGTGAGAGTGAAACTATTTACTACAAGTGTGGATGCAGATTAGAAAGTTATGGTATGGGTGTGTTATTTGTGAGTTTCTCATCTGATAAAATTAACATTTGCTAAAATCAACAATTTATTTTAGCAAATAAGAAGTCATTACTAAAATAAAAAAACCTTAACAATGCTAAAATTGATTTTAGCAAATGGCAAATATCAGATACAATGAAGTGACTGGTGTACATGGGGCAGGTATTATGTGTAAGTTACTAGTAATACACATGAAATAAACGGAAATTTAGTAGTCTTACCTATATTCAATTGTCACGCATGCATAAACTTATAGTTCGGCATAGATTTGAGTGGATGGAAACCTATTTAGAATGTGCTTGTTAAAGAATTATGCCAACTTCACTGTCTCCATATCATCATCCCATTGTATCCCATTTGAGATTAAAAAAATTTCGTGTTTCGCCATTAAAAAAAAACAGGCATAGGGATTGAGTTGATTAACAATGGAACAGAGGAAGTTTTATGTGCTAGCAATATTACTGTTCTAGCAATAGTAGATATAGTACTCCATCTATCCCAAATTGTTTGTCATGTTCAGATTTTTTCACTGTATAATATTTTTAAATATTTTAAATTTTGTGTATAATAGAACTAATTGAAATCTCAAATAAGATCTATATTGCATATAAAATATGTTTTAGATTAGAAGATATGAACAATTAAAAAATTACATCAAAATCTGACAGGGCTAAGAATTTGAGACGGAGGAGTGTTATTTAGTAACAAAAATAAGTAATCTATTTGGACTACAATGGTTACGGGAAAAGAAGCAGTATATATGCACAGTAAATGTATGTTGAGAATCCGCCTAAACTTAAACTTTTTCACTGATTTGACCTTTGCTTCGACCAGCATAATTAATTTCAACACAGTTGCCTTTGCCAACTCAAACACCTTCAAACACTGAATGAGGTTGAACCGACCGAAACAACGCCCTGTCTCTATTCTTAATATTGTTGTTCTCCACCTATATAATTTGACAGCTCATGAGAGCCGTTTGGCTGGGGACTTGTGCGCCCGTGGATGACAAATCACAGTCCCACTAGTCATCCATGGTTTGGGAGATAAAATCATGGCCCGGATTACTCATCCCCTAGACCCAATATTCCGTCCCAGCTGTAATGACCCGACCTAACTAACCATGGACCCCCTTTCGGCCCAAATACTTGGTCTGAAAAAGTATACCAAAGAAGGTACTATGTAGTCCAAGGTGGGTGTTAATATACCATATAAGGTTTTAGCTCCCAACCAATGTGGGACTAAACACTTTCTATCCCCAAACCTAGAGTGCTATTACAATCTTCCCCCCTTAAGGAAGTGCAACGTCCTCGCTGCATAGTTCCAACAACCTCTCCTGGTGTCCGTGGTAGCAAAACGCATCCTACCCACCACTTGGGCCAAAGTGGGGCTCTAATACCATTTATAACAACCCGACCCGGCTAATCGTGGATCCCTTTTTGGCCCAAACAGCTGGCCTAGAAAGATATACATAAGAAGCTACCATGTATCCCAAGGTGGAGTGTTAATATATCACATAAGATTTTAGCTCCCAATCGATGTGGGACTAAACACTCTCTAACCCCAAACCTGGGGTATTGCACCAGTCCTATTCAGCCCAGATAACTAATCCCAGACCACACTCCTGAGTAGAATCCTCGATTCCTCATCACAGGATGTGAAAGGGTAAGAATATATGTCTATGAAAATTGTGTTATTAGAAAGCATCATCAAACCAGCTTTGCAAAAGAATTCAACTGGAGAGCTCAGAAGCTGCTCAAGTTAGTATACATAGATCTATGTGGCCCGTTGGAGCCCATGTCAAATAAAACATATAGATATTTTTCTCAAATTCATCCACTTCTGCTACAAAAAGACATGCATACTTTTTGAAGTAAATGTCGGGGGAGTATACGGTAGTTCGAGGATTCCACGGCTGTTCACTACAAGAAAACATATCATTGTTCCCCACTTTGTTCACCGAATGTTTCACGCTAATGACCTGGGCGATGAAAAGTTTAGTTCGTTCCCAATATTTAAAAAAAAGATGACGATTTTTTCGTCGCCAAATTAACCCGGGGGACAGAAAGTTTAGTTCCTTGCCAATATTTAAAAGTTTTGTAAAGACCCGCCCAACTGACATGCTAACTCTTAGTCCAACCACTTGAATTAAAATATTAACCTCAAGTTATACAGTAGCTACTTGGGTTTCCTTACATATGAAATTAACTTTTCATATTTTCTCGATGTGGGATCTCACACTTAGGATCGCAACATCCTCATTGCACCCCATGGTTCATTACTTCCACCCACTAAGCGATGTGAGACAAGTACACGTTCTAAGCATGTCAAGCTCCCCAAGCTTGTCTCACGTGGGACCTGCCCAAGCACGACAAGCACCTCAATCTCCTCCCTTGTCAGTCCCACCCAAGCATGTCTCCTTGCAAGACCCGCTGCACATTCCCGGTTGGTGCAACATCTGAACATCTGATACCACTTGTAACGACTTGCCCCAGCTGACTTGCTAACTCTTATTCTAACCACGAGGTTCAAAAGGTTAACCTCAAGTTATACAGTAATGGCTAGGATTTCCTTAAATGTGGAATTAACTTTCCTTACAGTAGCGGACGCAGGATTAGTCCTGCGGGAGGACCACTTCATAGCAAATATACAGAAAAATTGAGAATGTACTGAAAATATACTACTAGTAGTAAAAACCTTGGGGGGTTTGCAGGGGCCAAAACCCCCCGCACCCCAGGTCCGCCCCTGTTTCCTTAGTTTCTCAATGTGGGATCTTACTTGTTTTGTTCTTGCTACCATTCGAAACATGTGACCTCTCAAACACACAAATTAAACTACAACTTCAACCACTGAGCCACTTAACATTTCGTTGATTATGTTGCAAAATGTGATATCTATTACTCCCTTCATCCCCTTTTAAATGATCCATATAGGAATACGTGCAATTTCAAACCCCTAAAAAACATATTTCTCTATGTAACTTTTTAAGTTGTTTTATACCAAATTAAACTCATTGAGTACTTTAATTTGGTGCAAAAAAAAAATTCAAAAACGTTATACAAAAGTACATTTTTAAACATCCGCAAAAATACACGTTTTCCAAGTGGATTACTTAAAAAGGGACGGAGGGAGTACTATCTTTTCAATAATTTTCAAAGTAATTTATGTATAAAATATATAGATATAGACTACTAATTAGTCTTAGATTTGACGATGAAATTTCTATCTCGTCGACAATGGGTACTTTTTTGCGAGGAAGCTCATATTTTGTCGTCAAAAGATAAATTTTGGCAAAGAAATCCGAATTTCATCGACAAATGGTACATTAATTTCATCATAAAATTGGAACTATTTGGAGAGGAAATGCAATTTCATTGCCAAAAATATACCTTTTGGCAAGAAAATTCAAATTTCGTATTTTTTGACGAAATTTCAATTTCAGCATCTAGTATTTTTTCTTGTAGTGGTTGTTAAGAGACACAGTGGCTGTCACTTTCTTATGTTGCGGGTAGATTAAGGAGACAAGTATAGATTAAACTCCTTCAAGAACTACCTGGATCCCAAGAGTAATTCTAGAGGGAGATATCTTCTTTCTAGAAAGCAATCGCACTTGACCCTTGTTCATCTTGAGAAAAATATTTCCTGTCAAGGATTTCTTCCTATTGTTTGCTTTGTTCTTTCACCATCCCAGATTTCCAACTAATCCCTTCAGCCTAATAGTTAACTATTTTAATTTCCTCAAATATTCCACCCCAATATTTCTCACCTTCTACACGATCAAACTCCTTAAATAACTACGAGAAGGAGCATGGAATCAAAAGATCAATTGACACCTTTAAAACAACACCCATCACCAACATAACAAAACCACAGATGATGGGACACAACAAACCTTTCCTTGGAATCTTCAGAAAAAACATTCACACCATCAATGTAGTTTCCATGACGCTGCCAAAAAAAAAAAAAAAAGAACACAAAAGAAGCCCAAATTGCCTAAAAATCATTTTTTAACACCACCTCAACAAATCACATGACATAGAACGTACTAAATATTGCTATGGCTATCCAAGTAGCTAACCTGACATTGTACAGATACACCTGCCAGGTAGAGGCAGTGTACAGGATGCCCCCACTAAATTCCTTCTTCTTTTTTTCAAATTTTGCATTTTGCCCTCGTTAAATAGTTTTTGTAAATTATTTTCTTTTTAATCACTTTAATATAGTTGTCCATCTTTTTATTTCGAAAATTAGACCAATTCTACTACACTAGCGAAATGAGATGACCAATCCAAACAATTACCACCACTAACCATTTGAAACTCTTTAATGCATTATGTCAAATTTCAAAATTTGTTTTTTTTCAATATAAAGGAAGAGATTTTATTGCAAAACTAAGAAACGGGGCCCAAGGCCCTAACATCATCAAGGGCGAGGGACGTCAACCATTGGGGAAAGTCACCCCTCCAGTTAACCGGCCCATTGCCCGATAGGGGTTGCTTAGCCACATAATGGGCTACCCTATTGCATTCTCTTTTGACAGGAGAGAAGGTGCATGAAGAAAATTTGGTTGAGGGATTGAACAACTTGTAGAGCATCTCCTTCCACAATAATGCTTGACCAATTTTGTTCCAGAGCTGTTGTGAGAGCAAAACGGAAACCCAGAGCCTCAATAACCCGAGAGGAGAGAGAGCCTTTGAAACTAGTCATGGCTGCTCCCACAACGAGTCCCGTTCCATCCCGTGCTACCAAGCCCACTCCACCAATAGAGCTATGGGGATTCAGAGCGCCATCCACATTTATTTTCAAATGATCAACAGGAGAGGTAAGCCACCGGGGTTGATACTCAATGGAAGGGGAAGGCCTATATCCAGTGAGATCACTAACCATTTTGTATTCCTTCCACGCTGCACGAGCTTGCTTGCAGACTGCATTCGGCTCCCTCTGTTGCCTTTCAAATTGGCCCTGGTTTCCATTTTTCCAAATAAACCAACACACAAAAGTAGCGAGTGATTGGTTACTATGAGAGTCTTCATCCACTTTACACCCCCGAGAAAAAAACATCCACATTTGTTGAAAATTTTGTTGCTTCCAGTCAGCTGGAAATTCAAGAGAGGAGGGGCATAGTCGCCATACCTCCCTTGCCCTCTTACACCGAAATAAGGCATGCTCAATGGTTTCTCGGTCCGCACGACAATAAGAGCAGTAGGGATCATCTATCACTTGCCTACGATGGAGATTTGCTGCCACAGCTACAGCATTCTGAGCACAGCGCCAGATGAAGTTTCGGACCTTGTTTGGGGTCTGAATGCTCCATATAGAATTCTAGTTCATGTTCCTCGAAGTCATACCGCTTGTTTCGCCTCTCTCAGTGGAGTTTTTTGGAAATGACAAAGATCTTGCCACATGATACGCCGAGCGAACGGAGAATTTTCCATCAGCAGTATGGTACCAGATTCGTCCATCCTCTATGCCTTGAGTACTAACTTGAGTGGATAAAATATGTTCCGCATCATCTGGACTGAAAATCCCCCTGACCAAATCGACCTTCCATTCGTGGGAGTCTCCGTCAATTAAATCAACAACCTTTTGCGGAAGGGGGGCTGCTATCCACCGTTGACGGTTGATAAAGAACATTGAAGGAATAAGATCTGGGAATCCACGGGTCTGACCAAATGTTAACCTTCTTGCCATCACCGACACGCCACCGCCATCCTTTTCGTAGCACTTCTCTGCCTACAATGATACTACGCCACGCCCATGAGGCCGCGTTTGGGCATGGGGCTTCCCAGAAAGACAAAGAGGGGAAATATTTCCCTTTCATTACTTTGTGAAAAAGGGTATGTTGACCTTCAACCAAGCGCCATCCCTGTTTCGCAAGGAAAGCAAGATTGAAAGAGTGAAGATCCCGAAAGCCCATTCCACCCAGTTTTTTGCTCTCGCACAGTTTGTCCCAACTAACCCACTGAATTTTCTTCTCCCCCTTTTTGCCCCCCCACCAAAATCTACTAATGGATTTGCACAAGTCGCGGCAAAAGCCTTTGGGAAGGAGAAAGCACTGCATGACATAGTTAGGCATTGTCAGAGAGACTGACTTAATGAGGACTTCTCTACTGGCTTGATTGAGTTTGTTCACCTTCCACCCCTTCATTTTTGTGATCACATTGTCTCTCACATAGTTGAAAACTCCTTTTCTTTGACCTGCCAATGATAGATGGGAGACCAAGATATTTTCCACCCCCATTGTCATGCCTAATAGTCAGCGCTAAAGTAATCTCTTCTTTCCTATGTGTCGGCGTGTTTGGACTGAAAAATAGTGAAGATTTGTCCCGATTAACCAGCTGATCGGAGGCTTTCTCATACTTATCTAGGATTCCATTAAGAGCGTTACAATTTTTCACTGTGGCCTCCCCGAAAACAACCGAGTCATCTGTGAAAAAAAGGTGAGATACACTTGGACACTCCTTACCAATTTTGATTCTTTTTATGTCCCCCCTATCCACATCTTTCTGAATCAAGTAATGGAAACCTTCAACACATAAGATAAATAGATACGGTGACAAGGGACAGCCTTGGCGAAGTCCCCGTTGTGGTAAGAAGAAGTCACCTGGCTCGCCATTGATAACTATCGCAAATGAAACTGTACGTACACATTCCATGACCCATTGTATCCATTGCCGGTCAAACCCAAATTTCACCATGACTGCCTCCACAAAGCTCCATTCAAGCCTATCATACGCCTTGGCCATGTCTAACTTAAGAGCAAACCATCCTTTTTTTCCATATCGTGTGTTCTTCAAAGCATGCATAACCTTGTGAGCCACCAAAATGTTATCGGATATTTGTCTCCCCCCAACAAATGCACTTTGGTTTTCCAAGATGGTCTCAGGAAGAAAGCGCTGCAAGCGATTAGCCAAGATTTTTGTGATAATCTTGTATAGGACATTACATAAGTTGATGGGTCGATATTGCGAGGGCTTGGTGGGGCAGGTGGTTTTAGGGATAAGTCTAATAAGAGTTTGATTTAGGCTACGGAGAAGGTGACCACCATGAAAAAAACCTTGGATTGCAGCAGTAATATCAGTCCCCAAAATAGTCCAATAATTCTGAAAGAAAAGAGCTGTCATGCCATCATACCCTGGAGCTTTGGTTGGGTGCATAGCCATAAGCGCCTTGTGTACCTCTGATTCCGTGGTTGGACGGATAAGCCACCTGTTCATGTTAGAATTCACCCGTGTGGGAAGAGCATCGATCACCTCATCCATTTGTAGCCTCAAATAAGCCTAAAAAAGTTTTTAAAAGTACCCCTTGAATTCCGCTTTTATCGCTACACTATTGTTGATCCATTCGCCATTAGAATCCTCTATCCCCGTAATCCGGTTTCTAGCTCGTCATTGTACGACCGATGCATGGAAAAAACCTGTGTTCTTGTCCCCCTTTTGCAACCAGTTCACACGCGATTTCTGCTTCCAAAACACTTCCTCATTATCCCACTCCGTTTGGAGCCGCCCCTTTAACTCCATCAAACGTTTTCGGTCCGGAAAGGGGCTGTTCTGCACACTCTTTATATTATCTTTCAGCTCAGTGATATTGCGTTCTGAGTTGAATCTTTTTCTCTTCTTCCAGTTGATCATAGAACATCGGCACTCCTTGATTCGTTTATTCACACTGAAAAACCGAGAGCCCGGAGTAGGGGTCGTCCAAGCCTTTTCAATTATTGCAGCTAGTTCCTCCTCTTGAACCCATCTAGCATCAAATCGGAAAAAGGGTTTTCGTTGTAAGTCACCCGGATTGAGATGAAGTAACAACACGTTATGATCCGAGCCCACTGCGTCTACATGTTCCACTTTTGCATTGGCATATCTAGTGCGCCATGATGGCGTAGCTGGAGCCCGATCCAATCGTTCCTGAATATGTCCTTCCCCTTCCCTATTATTCCTCCATGTGAAAGGGTAACCAGTTAAACCAAGGTCAATGAGATTGCATTGATCAATAAAGTCCTCGAATCGACTCATCGACCAAAAGGCAGGAACCATGCCACCCCTCAGAGTTGAGCACACAGTTCATATCACCCCATAAGCACCATGTATCCCCCAAACAGTGTTTATACTCCAAAAAAGCCTCCCATTGTGCTTTTCTTACCTCCAGTTTAGAGCTAAAATAGTCATTTACCAATCTCCAACTCTCCGTATCTCGGACATCAGTGATTTTTACATTAATAAACCAAGAACATGCTCTCTTTATTTCTACTTGACTTGTATTCTTCCAAAACACTGCCAAACCTCCAGCTAGCCCAGCTTGATCCACCCACAGAGACCCGTCCATACCTAGTGCATGTTTAACCACCTCCGTCCTAGTCACCCCACACCCTAGACATTCCAGCACATGAACTTCATTGATCCATTGGGGACCACTTATGGCTGGTCACCTCCACTGTATCCATGTTTGAAAGGACTACTTTATCAGTAAATTGATCAATAGTCTTGTATTATTTAGTTGACTTTGGCTCCCCAGTAACCGAATCCACAACATCCTTAACTGAATCACCCACAGAATCAACCAACTTCCGTTTACCGCGCTTTAAGGAAAGAGTGGTAGAGTTACCTTGTGCCAAGACAGTGGCGTTTACCTCCTCTGCAACATTCCTTCCTATACGCCGATAGGTGGCCGCACCCCGCTTGACGGATTTGGGGGTTGTAGTTGCTGCTGTATTAGAAGAAACATCCACCAGGCCGACATCTGTCAACACATTTTGGGCTAGAGGGAGGGCAGTGGTGGGGAAGGGAGAGTTTGAGTCAATATTTATGGAGTTGGGTTGGAGATTTGGGGGAAAATCTGGGTGAGTGGAAGGGCAGGAGGATGGGTTTGAGGTTACGTTGGGAGGCTGGGGTATTTTAGTGGTTAAAGGGGTATTTAGATTTGGTTATATCAGACTTAGTTAACTTTGACGTTTAATTTCTGTGGTGCCCCATTTCTTAGATGAAACCTTTAGTTAGCTCCTTTTCCACCATAGGTGACAAATGTAGATCTCTCATGTACTCTTGCACAAGTAGCACCTGCCGTTAGCACCCATCCTGGCCGGAAGTTAGCCAAGGAAGGCACTCTAATGGTCTAGTGAGGAACTAGAAAAGAGAAGTACTAAAGAGAAGTAGAATGTGTTTAGTGATAGTGAATTGTGTACCTTCTAGGGTTGCTTCTCTTCCTGACTTGTGCCCCGCGTACAGGGGCAAATTAGTCCTTTGGCTCGGTTGAGGTCATGGCACGTCACGGTCCAAATTTGTTATCATTGCATGTGATTATCTCGAATTATAGCTCAACATGTGTCATAACGACTCGGCTGTCGTCACAATGACGTAGGGCATGCGATAACATGCTCATGGGTCGTCATGAGCCTGGCGCGAGAAGTAACCGCCTCAGATGCCGTCATCCATGACGTCAGTCATAAACGTCTTCTTGGATTCCTCATGAGTCACTTCAGGTTTACCCGGCTCGGGTGACTCGTCCGGATTAGTGCCAGCTCGTGTTGATCCAAACCATCTCGGTTTGATCGTATCTGACTCAAGTACCGTCCTAGTCCTTTTTAAGCTTGGTATTGGACTCGATTCATTTGGGGCTTGGGCCTTTGCACCAAGCCAACCATGGTCCCTTTACGCATTATATTTCGGCCCACTACAATAGCATCTCAACTTCTGCTGAGCCATCTTTGGTGAGGAAGGAGTTGACTTCTCCTTTAGGTTGACTCACTTTGTAGCCGAGACGATTGTCCTCTCGGTTAATCCAGTCACCTCTGCTCCACAATCCGAGCTGAATATCTTCTCAAATGGTTTTCTGTAGTGAGCTCAACTACCAAGCCCCTTGTGGACACTCCTATGCGAAGAAATTTGATTCGGAGTCCCCACCCGGGTTTTAGCAGATTGTCCTTGAGGAATCGAATTCAAATGACTTGTGCCTCATTTTTGGATAAGGTTTCATTACCAATCCATCTTCACTATAATATCTTAGGTTCGGGAGTTCGGTTACGAGAGGAGAAGGATTTTATAGCACCCCCCTCGGCCCGACCCGAGAGTCGGTCTCTACTTAGTAGTTGTGGGATTTATAAAATGTTTATTATTCAACATTGAGCATGTAAAGGGGACGGGGAATGGGAAAACAAGTAAACGAGATCACAAATAAAAATGCACATTAAACGGTGGATACTTGTACAATGTGTATAGAGTGGTGATGCATGAGATGCATTGAGATGCATGATTTATACAACATATACAAAACATGAGTTTACATGAGCCAACAACGAGCATAAACACGCATAATGACATGTGATATTCACTAAGTGTAGGAGATAAGCAATGATCTATGCATGATAGGATATAAACTAGAAACAAACATAAACACAAGTGATTACAAGTGAGGTTTGGCGAATGAATGAATTTAAGCAATAATCTGTACTTGTACAGATTAGGATGCAATAAAATAACCATAAACAGAAGTTAAATTGAACAAGATATAACAAGTGAAGATTACTAGAACCGAAATGGGTTTCATTGATTAAGATTTGAGCGCTCAAGTGGGCTGACTTGAGTGCCCAAGTGACTTGAGCACTCAAGTGAGCTTTCCCCTTGATAATCCTTGTTTAGCCTTCCTCTTTCAGAAGTAGTTCTTTTTGCTTTGATTTATCATGTTTTCATGTTCGTAGCTACTATTCTTGAAGCAAAACAAACCCAAAAACTCACTTGTGACTTAGAGCATGAGTAGATTGAACCATGAACAAACCCATTTTGATACTAAACCGTAAGAAGAATGACTAGAAATGGTTTTAAGCCTGTCAAGAACTAGAAACAAGACAATATGAGAGAAAGGGGATTTGAGCACTTAGTTGGATTTGAGCACTCAGATGGATGGATTTAAGTGCTCAGATGGACTTGAGCCCTCATGCCAACACATTTTACAGCCTTTCTTCCTGAATTAGTTTCAAAGATTCCTCTGTTTTACCAACATTTACATGTTTTCAATAGTTTATCCTTCATTGTTAAGAGAAATAAACCTTGAAAATGTGATTTTAGTCCATCCTAGGCTGATCTGACCTTAGAAAGGTCTCTTCTTCATACCAACAACCAATAACATGGTTAAATAAGATAATATATGAACAAAAGCAGTAAAACAAAAAAGTATATGGAAATGGACTTGGGCACTCAAGTCCACAGACTTGAGCGCTCAAGTGGGTTCGGACCATAAACTCTAAACATGAATTTTTCTGTTTACTTGACCAAAACAAGCCTAAACTTGGTATGAGGAACCAGTTTAAACATGTTTTGTTGCATCAGGAAGCAAAAATAGTGCAAATTTCAAGGTATTTCTACCTTATCAAGCTTGAGGCAAAGCTTTTGGGTTGATTTTTGGAGAGATAAGACTTGGTGCTAGATTTTTAGGATGGTATGACACTGAGATAGGATTAGATAGGCTAGTACTTGATTGGGTTATGGGTGTTGATCACTTTTTTGGATTTTTTAGTAGAAATCAAGGGTTTCTAGGGCTTTTTGTGGGGATTTTTTGAGAAATAAGACTCAAGATGGACTTTAGGGATTGATGGTGGATTGGGTTTGGTCAAGATTGAGTAGAACTAGACTGGAATGTGGGTTTTGATCATGTCTGATGGGGTTTAGGGCCAAAACTGAGAGCTAAAGGGGATGTGTGGGTTTGGGTCTTGGTTGTTTTTGCTTGGATCAGTTATGGGAGGGCAGAAGATGATGGAGAGAGATTTGGTTATGGATGGCTGAGTGTAGAGAGAAAGAATGAAGGAGAAGAAGAGGTTTTAAAGATGGGTTAGGGGGTAGAAAAGAAATTTAAACTTGGGTTAGGCGTCTAGGACAACAATTAGGTGAATTAGGTATGTGAGAAACGTGTTTCGAGGTCTGGGGGTAGAGGTGTCAAATGGGCCTTGCCGGCACGGCACGACACGAATAACTCCGGCCCGGGCATGATTTGAGCACGGTAAAAGTTGGGCACGACACGACACGACACCGCACGATCTGAGCTGGCACGGGGCACGAAAATGGGTAGGCACGGCACGATAGTTGGCCTGGCACGACACGGCACGGCACGACACAGTCTAAGCCGGGCACGACACGATAGTTAGCCTGGCGTGGCACGACACAGCACGACAAGGACGTAGTCAAGCACGACACGGGCACAACACGGACTTAGTCAGGCACGGCACGGGCACAACAGGGTCTTAGTCTGGCACGACACGGGCACAAAACGAAAGTGGCACGGGCACGACACGGTAATTGGCCTAGCACGACACGGTCTTAGCCTGGCACGACATGGTATAATAAGGAAAAGAACGAGGGAAAATAAAAATACAATTTTGAATAAGAAAAGTAAATTTAATTTTGAACAAGAAAAATAAGTAAAAAATACATTTTTATAAAATAAATTTAATTTTCCTTCAAAAAATGAGGGAAAATAAAAAAAAATGAATTTTTGAATAATAAAAATGAATTTTGAGAGAGAGAGAGATAAAAGTTGAATTTTCACTTGCCATAATAAGGGGAAAAATGAGAGAAAATAAAAATAAATTTTTGAATAATAATTAGAATTTAATAAATGGACTTTCCATAATAAGGCAAAAAATGAGGGAAAATAAAAATAAATTTTTCAATAATAATTAGAATTTAATAAACAGCCTTGCCATAATAAGGAAAAAAAAGGGGGAGTTAATTAGGCATCCTGTACAAAAAATATCATTATGATTCCATCCTATGAGATTTGAATACTTATGATTCCATCCTGAAATTCAAATAAACCCCAAAACACCCTTTCTCTCTCCTAATTTTTCTAATATTTATTTCTTGGTTTTTCTAATATTTCTCTCTCCTAGTTTTTCTTATATTTCTCTCTACTAATCTTTCCTAATTTATATCAATCTCCCTCTCTCTCTCTCTCTCTCTCTCTCTCTCTCTCTCTCTCTCTCTCTCTCTCTCTCCCCTATCTTTAAAAATCTCTCTCTTCTAATTTTATAATTCTCTCTCCTAATTTTCTCACACCTAAAATCTCAGAGCAAAAATGAAAAAAATAATAATGACATTTTGACCTAAAAAAATAAATAGTATAATGCAAGAGTAAATAAATGAACTAAGGAACATAACACATTAATGCACCATAAAAAATAGATATATGTCCAAGTATAAAAGTCAGATTGAAATAAAAAAAAAACCCATAAAAACATGGTAGATTAATGCACCACAAAAAACTTATAAAAGAAAAAAAAAACCATGAAACATATGGTAGATTAATGCACCATAAAACTACAACTCAAGCCAAAACTATGAAAAACATAGTAATGAAATTAACTATGATTAATACTGTGTAAGAAATTATGAGTAACGAATACACCATGAAACCTGGAATCTACTCTACTCACTACTACACTATATTCAATGTATGATTCAGCTAACATACATGGTAAATAAAGAAACCATGTTCACTCCTAAAAACATGCAAAACCCACAGATCCCAAACAAATCTCACAAAAACATTGAAAACATAAACCCATTCGTTCCAAAAAAAAAAAAAAAAAAACCAAGATTAACAAGATCTGGAACTCACCACCACCATTTGAATTGAAAAGAAAAAAAAATGAAAGAATTATTTATCATGAATCCTGTAGGAATTTCATGATTAACTTCTTTAGATTACCTATGAAAGTTTGGACAAAAAACCATAACAAGAATAAAAGAGAAGTGTCCAGATCCTAGAAACTCACAATAAAATACATCACAGTAAAGTGAACGAATCCAACGAGTTCACAAACCACCGTTGTCGCTTTTTGTGTTCAACAAGTACACTTGAGACGTCGTCGGCGAACACGTACACTCGAGATTTTGGTTTAGATTTTTATGTTGAACACGTACACTCGAGATGTCGTCGAGACTCGAGAACTGTATTAAGCTACGTTTTTATTGCAAGTGATCGAATATATAAAAAGGTAAAGTAGGAGGAAGCAATGAATTATTGGTGGTTAGATAGAGATGATCATCAATGGGGCCAGATTTTAAGGCTTGAGAAGATTACTTATGATTTTATGGAAACTGATCCTCTATTGTTTCTAAAACAGATTCGTAGGTTATGGGAAGACGGAAGGAGCAGACCATTTCATTTCCTTTTCGGGGTTGGAAGATTAGCTTAGATTTTTTTTTTTTATATGCTCAATTAAGGAAAAATGAAATCCCTTAAATTACACAAGGCTTTTAATTTTCTCTCCCTCTACAAACAAATTACATAAGAAGGGCATAATTGGACATTTATACTATTTCGGGATGAGAACATAAGTATTCAAATCACCCAAGATGGGAACATAAATAAGTTTTCCGAACAGGATGGCTAATTAAAATTCTCGAAAAAAATGACGAAAAATAAAAATAAAATTTTGAATAATAATTAGAATTTCATAAATGGACTTGCCATAATAAGGGGAAAAAATGAGGCAAAATAAAAATAAATTTTTGAATAAATTTTAATTAAATAAATGGACTTCCCATAAATAAATAAATACATAATAAATCAAAAAAAAGTTTTTACTAAATAAATTGAGTTGCCAAATTCCATAATAAGGAAAAAAAATGAGGGAAATTTAAAATGAATTTATGAATAACGTAAATGAAAAAACTTAGGGGGGCAAATGAAAATTAAATTTTGATAACAAAAATATAAGTTTTGAAAAATATTTTTATAAAATAAATTAAATTTTATTTGAAAATGAGGAAAAATAAAAAAGAAATTTTTGAATAATTAAAATGAAATTTTTGATTTTTGAATTGATAGGTCAAATTGAATTTTTCTAATTACATAATATATTAATATGTTATATTGTTATGTATAAATTTTTTACTATATTATGCGCTAGCCACACGATCGCAACACAATTATGACGATCCATACCGTTCACTTTGTTTGTCTTGCTATTTTAATCACCCTCGCCAAATTTGAAGTCCATCGGGTATTGAAGGCCCTTTCATCGGGGATGTTGATTTATTATCAACCGACAATTTGTCTCCTTCGATCAAGTATGTAACGATAGTTAAATCACTTCATTTTTTGTATGGAGAATATAATCACTCCCACTTACAATCTAAACGGTTCCGATTCAGAAAAAAACTACTCTTATGGGCGTCGAGTCATGCATTATAGGACATTATTGCTCTTAGATGCACCAAATGTGATCCAATCAGGTGGTTGTCGACAGTTGATCGCCACCATTTTTGGGGGAAATGATAGAATTGATAAGATATGAAATCGTAACGGTTTAGATCGAACATTCGAGAAATCGAGTCTGCACCTGCCTTTTAATCATATACATCGAACTAACTTGGTTATGAACTAAACTATTATGCTATAGGATAATGTACGCTAGCCACGCGATCTCAACACAATTATGGCGATCCAACCGTTCACATTGTTTGTATTGCTGTTTTAATCGCTCTCGCCAAATTTGAAGTCTATCGGTTATTAAATGCCTTTTCATCGGGACGTTCATTTATTGCAAACCAAAATTTTGTCTCATTCGATCAGATACCTAATGATAATTAATTTACTTGATTTTTTGCACGAAGGATATAATCACTCCCACGTAAAATGTAGACGGTTTCGATTAGAAGAAAAATACTCTGACGACCCTCGCGTAGTACAATTTTATGGCAATTTTTACCATTGGGTGCATAGATGGGACGTGTGACAAAAGCACTACATTTCCTACTCAATATAAATAGGATGTTATAGGCATCCTTTCTAAACCCTAAACGGCTCTCTCTGACTCTCTCTCTCTCTGTGTCTCTTTTCTTCCTCGTACACCACACCGATCTCACTCATCAGTCTCTCTCTCTCTCTCTCTCTCTCTCTCTCTCTCTCTCTCTCTCTCTCTCTCTCTCTCTCTCCCCCCTCTGGCTCACCGCTCACCGGAAATGGCTCTTTCTCACCACCTCACCACCAGTCACCATTTCGCTGGAGGCCTAGATTTGTCACGACCAACACTAGCAGCCACAAGCAGCCACCACTCGGCCGGATCTGTCACCACCACCACCACCAGTCACCACTCGGCCTCCAACGAGTCCAACCCTAAAAACTGGTCGACCACCAACACTCTCAATCTCTCACTCACCAGTCACCTCTACTGCCGCACCCCACACCACCACAAACCCTCACCACCACCAAAATAACCAAAAAACCCTAGAACTGTCATCTGTGAAACCCCCACCACAGGTCCATAACCCTCTCAATCTGTCATGGTCTCACCTCCACCACCGCACCCCCACACAACCACAACCTGTCACCACCACACCACCAAAAAACCCCTAGATTTGTGAATCCCCCCCACCCCCTAACTACCCCAACGGCCACCAGCCCACCACTGCCAGTCTGCCACCACAAACTGGAATACGGGATCTCGATCTCTCTCTGTTTATTCTATGTTATTGTTTGTGTTTACTCTGTTTGTGTTCTATGTTTACCACTTTACCTAGAAATCTATCAGTATTCTGTGATTCTGTGTAATTGTGTTGTGTTTACCCTATTTGTGTGCTATGTTTACCACTTTACCTAGAAATCTATTAGTATTCTGTATTTTTGTGTTTACTGTTGTGTTTATTATGGCCCAAATTCATATAGACTTTACACATGGCCCAAATGGCCCTAATTTAGACTATGATGAGTCACAAGATTCACAATCACGAATTCCTGTATTTTCACCACCAATGGTACATGGACTTGAGTCTGTAGGTGAAGCTACTTCAAACACTGTTGGACTTGGTCCACCAGGTTCAGGTTTGACATCTACACAACACGCTAGTGCAAAAAGGGGTCACACTTCATGGGTATGGAAACATGCCAAAATTGAGGAACATTACAAAATCAAAGAAGGGGTTGACATAGGAGTGAGAGGTGTGTGTAATTACTGTTCAAATCATTATTCTTGCAATAGTAGTGGTGGCACGGGGCATATTGAGAGGCATATTAGGAAGAAACATAAAGAGGAAATTGTTCTTTAACTGAAGCTGATTGGAACATTGCTTTCGAGTATATGCAGTTTTTAAAGGTGTTTTATGCTGCTACCTGTGCTTGTTCTGGTTCTTATTATCCTACTTCTTATCTTGTGTTCAATAACTTATATAATATCAGTCTCAATTTTTTTCAATATAGATATAGAGCAAATTTTGTAGATGCAGTTAAGGTTATGGAAACAAAATTCAAAAAATATTTTGAGGACATGCCTGAAATATTTATTGTAGCTGCAGTAATGGACCCAAGGATTAAGATAGAAGGTGTTGTCATGCCCTTAGATGGGATTGCTAAAAATTTAGATATTATATTACCTTCTACTTCTGATGTGACATTGCTTGTGAGATCTATATATGCTTCATATGAGTCTAAATTTGCATCTTCTACAACTAATGTTACTCCTTTACCATCTTCTACAACTAGCAATCACCCATCTTGGTCTATGCTTTCAAATAGAGGAAGAAGTGTAGTTTCACGCACCAAACTTTCTATGTATTTAGATATGGATTGTCTTACAACTCTAGACACTCCAAATAATTTGGATATCTTAGCTTAGTGTTCCATTCTTTCAATCATGGCACGTGATGTACCAACACCTCCTGTCTTTTCAGTTGCTTCTGAATATGCTTTTAATGCAGGTAATAGAGTGTTGGATGAGAGGAGAAGAGACTGGTTACAAACATTTTGGATTGTCTAATATGCTTGAAAGATTGGGAGGACGCACGTCTTGGAATTAAGAAGTCCGAGGCTAAAGATGAGTTCAGAGATTATTTTGAAAACTCTGATATAGATAGTCCTTAGGGACTGTTTATATCTGACTTCTCAAAAGATTTTGAGGAAGCTAATACTGCTCCAACTTAATGTTGCATTCCAGGTGCTATCTTACTCTTGCTATGTAACCAAATGCCCAGAAAACTGTAACCAAGTGGTGTGTGTAAAGTTGTTAATGTGCAAGTGCAAGTATGCAACTTATGAAGGCCTTAATGGCAACACAAAGTTGCATACTTGCATTGTGCTATTCTTTATGGGCTATGATGATAAAAACAAACTAAGTGATTAGGTGGCAACTTATGAAGGTCTTAATGGCAACTTAACGTTGCATTCATGTGCTATTCTATATAGATCTGAGCACAATTGTGTTTGTGTATCATTGTGGCATGTTATATCCTTGTATGATCTGTCTATTGCAAGATGTGGTTACAATTTTCTAGGCATTTGGTTACTAGCTTGTGGACGTGTGTCTGTGTGTGTGTGTGTGTGGGCATGGCTGGTGACTGGTGGTGTAGTGGTGTGTGTTTGTGTGACTGCAACTTAGGGGTGTAGACACCCCGATTTTGAACCCAGGATGCACTCAAGCATTCCCGATGATGAAATAGACCAATCGTGCATACCTCAAGGCTAAGAACAAGGGTTGAACTCACCGAACCACCCTAAACCATTCTAAACCCTCCTAGAACAACCTTAAACCAACCAAAATGACCAAAATACCCTTCAAACCATCCATAAACCATTTCAAAACAAACCCAAGCCTACGCCATCTTCTAGTACATTCAAAACCCTCTTTATTGATGTATAATATGTCCCAATCTATTTTGAAATGAGGGATAAGTGTCCGTTTTACCAAAATGACTTGTTTTCCCGACCTTCTGAGGGTAAAATGGTCACATACTTGGATGTACAAATTATCTTGGGTTCAAACCACTTGGGTTAGAAAGTACACTCGACAAGCTTTCCAACGCTTCAAACCACGCACAAAATGGAGTTCGGTAGCACCCGGGGCGGCCCCGCAAAGTTTTACCTTTTGAACAACAGCCTTGAGCGCTCAAGGCCCCAACCTTGAGCGCTCAAACCCAAAAATCCCACCTTGAGCGCTCAAGCCCGTGGGCTTGAGCGCTCAACTCTGATCCAGATCAGTTTTCTGCAGAGCATCTAATCATGATATTCTACTACAAGAGGAGCGTCTACCTATGTTTTCTACTGCCTAAATACACTTCCTAGACCCTTGAACATCTCCTCAATCACCCCCCAAACCCAATTCAAAAATTAAACCCATTTCCCTCCCATTTCTCTCTCTATATAAACCTCCTCCACTCCCTTGACTGATCTCTTACACACTCTCACACCCTTCATCAGCTCTCTCCACTCTCTCTCATCACTTCAATTACGTTTTAGCCTTTCTCTCCTCCATAGCCACCACCCTCCATCATCTTCAACCTCCAAAACACCCAAAAATCTCATCTTTAAGACCAAATACACATGGGTCTTTAAGATACCAACTACAACAGCCCCTCTCTCACTCTAATAAGCCATTTACAGCCCATACATTCCATCAATTTCGTCCAAACCTAGCTCTTCCATCAAAACCCACCTCATCCAAGCCAAAATCACCATTTTAAGCTCAAATACTCCATCATCCACTCAATCAATCACTCAATCAGCCCTACACTCACACTCTTCTGTCCAAAATACTTCATCTATAGCCCATAAACACAGCCACTACCCATCCATTCATCAAACCACAAGTTCAAGCCTTGATCAAGCCAAAAGGTAGTTAAAACCATGTGAAAATCACTGTTTTGGTCTTGCTGAGGGGGACTAGTGGGCTCATTCAAGTTCCTCATACTTGAAATGAGCCTACAAGGTCTAAAAAGTATCAAGAAAAGCATTTTATTTTGAGCTTGAGCGCTCAATCCACTTTGAGCGCTCAAACCCCAACAGAAAGTCAGTCACAGTGTTTTAGCCATAACTTTTTACTCCGAACTCCGTTTTGGGCGTATTATATATCAAAACGTAGATAATTTGAAGGGATACAACTTTGTAGTTTTATGTTCTTCTCATTTCTATATCAAAACCCTCCAAAACATGCAAATAGTGTCGGAAAGACAAATAATTTTGCTCAAGATGGTGTTCTAAGTCCTATTTCTCTCTTTTATTGTCATTTTCTTTGTTTATATAATTCCACCATCGTATTGTACATTGCACAAGCATCCACCATCACTTGGTTCGTATTTGAATACTTGTTTATGTGTTTTCCCATTCCCATACTCCCTATTATTTGCTCAAAATTGAACTTCAAACACTTCCAAAATCCCACAAAATGTTGAGTAGAGACCGGTTCACGGACCGGGCAAGAGGGGTGCCGTAAAACCCTTCCCCTCTCGTAACCAAACCCCCGAATCCGAGAAATCTTTGGTTCCGCCATGATCAGTGAAATCTTTTTCAATGGGCAAACGAGTCATTTTTGATCGGTTTCTCGGGTTTGGACCTCAAATCCGGGTGGCGACTCTAACAATCTTCAATCTTTTCAAACGTCAAGTCGAATAAAATTCGGTGGGCCGTCCACAAGGGGCAATGGTGATTTGAGCCCATTACTTGTGATGCACTAGGGCAATGATGTGAGTCCTGAGAGGCTTAGCTAAGCCCATTACTTGTGATGTACTCTGATTTACTTATAGCATGTTCTATCCTTGATATACTTTCAAGTGCTGCACTTGTTCTTATTTATGCTGAAATTGGTTTCTGGGCACTGTGGTGCATTTGTGGGCACTGTGCTGCAATTTCTGGGCGCTTGTGGTTATGATTTTGGGAAGTTTGTGTTCTATTTTTGTGCAGTTTATGCTTCTGGGCAGTTTGTAAAGTTGTTGGTGTGCAAGTGGTGTGTGTAAAGTTGTTGGTGTGCAAGTGCAAGCATGCAACTTATGAAGGCCTTAATGGCAACATGAAGTTCCGTACTTGCATTGTGCTATTCTCTAGGGTTTTCTGATTATCAATTGGGGTTGTGGTGATTGGTGGCGAACCTTAGGGGCAGATTGTGGTTACGTTTCTGGGCAGTGATGAGTCTGACTTAAGCCCTTTATACTTATGGCAGTGATGAGTATTTATTGTTGTTTTTTAGCCCATTAATTGATTTTTGTGGCAGTGATGATAGGGGGGGGCATTTTACTGTCTCTATTTGTTTCTGGGTAGTGATGATTACTTGAGCCAAATCATGGGGATAAACCTGTTTCTGGGCAGTGATGTTATGTGCCTTATTTGAGGAATTGAACTTCACATTTTGTTGTGGCCGTTGCAAGTGTGCATCAGTGCAAGTGTGTTTCAATTTGTTGTTGTTGTATTGTTACTCATTCCTGCACTTGTTGTGGTGGGGGGGGGGGCTAAGCCTATTTGTTTATGTACTTAATTTCTGGGCATGCAACTGCTGCACCTGTTTTACACTGTTGTACAAGTGTTTACTAGGCAGTGATGAGTGAAAACCTGAGCCCATTGATAACTTATCTGTTCCTCATCGTTTTTTACTGTATTGTAACTTGCACTTGCTAAGCTTGTTCTTGCTTGTTTCCACGGAATGTTCACCAATTCCTATAAGCAGTTAAGGATCATGAAAGGATCAAAGGCGATTGGACTAGGTATTTGTCTCTTTTACTGTATTGTAACTTGCACTTGCTAAGCTTGTTCTTGCTTATTTCCACGGAATGTTCACCAATTCCTGTAAGTGGTTAAGGATCATGAAAGGATCAAAAGCGATTGGGCTAGGTATTTGTCTCTTTTACTGTATTGTAACTTGCACTTGCTAAGCTTGTTCTTGCTTGTTTCCACAAAATGTTCACCAATTCCTGTAAGCGGTTAAGGATCATGAAAGGATCAAAGGCGATTGGATTAACTCATTGAATACATTGGTTGCAGCTCCAAGGGCCATGGAGAAGTGCAAGAATCGTACCTGAATACTAGTAGGATCGAGACTGGAACACCGATGGGGTTTTATTAGGTTGGCAATCAGTTCCAGTTTTTCGATATGCTTTGTTGTTTTAAGGCTTGTAGTATTTATTAGGATTGTAAAACTGTCGAAACAGGAAAAAATATAACTGGAGACAGTCCAGATGTTTGGTTACTCATTTGTTTCTGTCAAGCTACATTTCTGTACTTAAAAACACATGCTATGTAAATGGAGTGCTTGCTAGTACCAGATATTGTTCTGTCTCTTCCAGGTGATGTGGTGCTTGAAGTTAGTGGTCTTTCCAAGTAGATGTTTGTCAAAAGTTCTGATTTTACATAAAAACACCACGTGAATGTTTCTCAGAAAAAATTTTTGTAAAGTACTTTCACAACTTGTTGGTTTGGACATTTTATTTTATGAATAAGCAGCACAAGTTGGGTTGAAACCATTTTGAAATAAGCAAAGCAATCATCCAGCTACAACTTGATGCAGATCATGCTTTATCTTACCACCTATTTACATATAAAATTAACACATCCAATAATTAATTGAAACATAATTAAGAATGTCAAATGTTGGCGGTTTAACGTTAATTAAAAAGCACTGGATTAATGGGTTATAAATGGATCACTACGATGTCGTATTGATATCTGATTTGGAAGACAGTTATTGGCAGTTATTAGCCAACAAGTTGGATTCGAAGCAATGTTGTTAACTGCTAAAGGCATGAATTACACGTGTAAACATATAAAACAAGACGATTGACAGTTAAAACACGTGGAACAATTCATGCAAAGTCGTTATTCCTTCAAACCAATCATATGATTTGTTTAAGTAACTGTGCAGATTTAAATTTAAAACTTCTGGAGGAGGATTAAGGCAATTTGAAGTCAGATGATTGTGGAGGGAAGAAACTACTCATTTGAAATGCAATGATGGAGTTCGAAGCAAACCAAGTTCAAATACTTTGAGCGGGAAGTTCAAACTGCAAGCAAGACTTATAAATAGAAGAAGTTGAAGAATGAAAGCCCCCGGATAAATCTTCAACAAACAGCACACAAAAATGATGCTTGGTTTGTTCATTGTCAAGTAGAATTGTAGTTTTAGGATTTTGACTCAATTCGAAGTAGATTAGGAAGTAGTTTAGGAAATAGATGTTAGTTGTTCTTGTAACAATCAAGTGTTCGAAGTTCTTGTTATCTTTCTATTTGAAGTTGAAGACGATTTCGAAGTAAGTCTACCTTTGATTTATCAATCGAAGTATCTTGTTTCTTTATTGTTCTTTGATTTCCTATGTAAATTGGTTTGTATTTCTTCACTTTGAAGGAAAAATCCTCTTAATTGAGGTAATTGAACCATTAAAACACAATCGCCTGATTAGATTTGGTTTTCCAAAGTTAATCTAAGGGAGAAGATTTAAAAACTCTCTCTAGCATGCTCGCACACAATTATTTCCATTGCAAAGAAGTAAAAGAACCAAACACCACCCCTACGAGCAAATCGGTGGGCCCCGTCACTAGAGTTGTTTTTTTTTTCAGTTTTTTTATTGTATTTTTTTTTATTCTAGTATTGTAAGTCGAACACTAATCACGTTGAACTTTAACAACAAGAAAATAATTCATTCAATATTTATAGATAACATACATAGAAGTGGGCCCCAATTTTTGGGTCCAAATTTGGAGGTCTGAAACAATTGCTTCATTCGCTTCCTCTATTGCGCTCATGTTCCCATTATGACTCTATTCTATTATGATAGCAAGAGTTTTTTTGGTAAAAAGTTAGGAAGGTTCGTTCTTGTTTTGATTATCAACTAGTAGCAATACACGAATCATGATTAAGTGAACGGCCAACACGCTCTGACACGATTAAAAAATGGCATGGACCGACCCGATTAAGTAAACGAGCACGACACAACACAACACTAGTCAAACAATTAAGCAGACTGGCACGACACGACATGATTAAGTAAGCAAGTCGGCATGGCACGACACTATTAAGTAAGCCGGTTGGCACGGCACAGCACGACATGATTAAAAAACGGCACGACACAGCACGACACGAGTCAAACGATTAAGCGGGTCGGCATAGCACGACACGACACGATTAAGTAAGTGGGCCGGCACGACACGACACAATTAAGTAAATGGGCCGGCACGGCACGGCACGCTTACAAAACGACACGACATGAATGAAGAAAAATGGCACGGCACGGCAAGACTAAAAATGGGCAGCACGATTAAGCACGACACGACATGGCACGATTAAGAAAACGGGCATGGCACGGCAAGGGCACGGTTGGCACGGAAGAAAAGCGGCACGACACGGCACGGCGGGCACATTTGACACCTCTATCTGGGGAAGCCTAAAAAACAAAGGAATTTCATAATTTCACTCAGAAGATGCTCTGTAAAAATCTGCCATGTGGTCCACTTGAGCGCTCAAGTGGGCTGACTTGAGCGCTCAAATGGGATAACTTGAGCGCTCGAATGGTCCAGAAGCTTTTCGGATTTTTCAGGTTTTCTAGGATTTTTGGAGGAGTTTTGTGAGTTGGAAGCCTTGTTCAAGCTTGTAACGCCCCGATTTTCGAAAGCATTAATTTAAATCATTTAATAAATGATTAATATAAATAAAAAGGATCTCATTAATTAAGCAGCGGAAATAACATAATTGTCTTAGTTCGATTACAACAATAACATAGTACTATGTTGGGAAATTAGATTACAGTTTTCAAACACAAAAATAAGGGAGATTGGCTCTACAGGTTAAGGTTGAGATCTTGATCCCAATGCTCCTCTTGAGCCTGATCCACTGGAAAACCTTCTGTTCCAAAATAAGCGTCGCCCTCGACACCTACACCTCCTGTTTGATCACAATCTGGCATAATACGTCCGAGTCGCGAAGCAACATCATGGTATTATACCAGGGTCACACGAAGTGTAACACCGTGAGCGATAAATCACTCAATAGCTACTCTAACCCCAACCCTTACATAACATGCAAGAACAACATATATGATTGAAAAGCAGCATGTAAAAGAGTAAACACATAACTGATTTCATTACTAGCCATTAACTTACATTTTCATCTAAGTTCTCAACCTAGAGAACTTTCCTCCCAAATAACCACTAAGGACTATGACCAATCTGTGATTAAACTCTCCCCTTGCTTGCCCTGACTGGGAGCCCTGACGGAAGGCATAAGTTACGTACTTAATCCAACCGTCAACCGCCTAACAAGGATGAATTTCCCAGGGACTGACTGTACCACTGGGCTACAAGTGACAATTGTCAGCTCCTGTAGGTATATAGCTGTAACTCGGTCTATAATACATCCACCCTTTTAACGCCTTAGAATTCAAATGAAGTAATCACAGATTGTCATATCCTAGGGTTTTGAAATCCTGGCAGGCTGCCAAATGATCCTCCAAACAGAAATCACTTGGCTGTCTGCCATTCAACAAATCTCGGGGTGACTCCCCATAAATCAATTCATTTCCAATTTCCATTAACCTCAACGTCTACGTGAAATCTGCGTACGATCACCCAACCCGAGAACCTAAGTGTCCATTCTAACATTCAACAATTTCATGATAAACACGCACAACAGAAGAAGCAAAGCGATAACGTTATTCAAAGGGTTACAAAATCAAATAACACGATTCACAAGTTCACAAGTTATCACAAACCAAAGTAATTGAGAACAAGGGGCCTTAACGTAATTAAATAAAGTATAGGGTTATAAACGTAATTTATAGAAATAAGGGGTCACCCTCGAAATTTTAAGTACGTATAAGGGTAACAAAAGTAATTTCACGGTTCTAGGGTCCTTCGCGTAATTTTTACTAACTTTGGGGGCCTTTTGTAAATAAAACTTTAGGCAAGGGCAAAATTGTAATTTTGCCACAACGAAGGGTAAACACGAAAAAAACCTTATTAAAACCCACGAGATAATATAAGAAATGTATACCATTTTCTAAAATCTTGATACTTGCAATAATAATAATCAACATGCCTAATAAATAAACAAGTACGGTTGCAAAAATGGTCAAGAGATAATCACGGGCACATTTCCTAGTCTGGTCATGTACTTGGTAATTAAATTAGATCATGTTTAATCTAATGTGATACAAATTTTTGCAATACAAGGTTAAAATATAAAGTAACCAAAATCCGTGATTAAAATGTTAAAAATCTAAAGTTTAGGGACCCAGCAATAATAAATCTAAAGTTTAGGGGTCAAGCCGTAATTAATCAAAAATTAGGACTAGCGTAGTTGAAAACTATTCACTTGATTACAAGTTGGTGGCTCTACTGAGTGAGGTGATAGCCATTCGCTCCACCGCTCGAAACGTCCGAGTTTTGTCTATACACAATGAAAATTTACAAATAATATATCAAAATATTCGTTAGAACATGAACTACACTTCTATCACAGAAAAAGTTGGATTTGAAGTGGTCTGGATGTGACCCAGTAGCTCGGAAAGTCAAAAACGCATATACACTACTTCTCAACGATCGAAATGCTTGGGTTTTATTTCTACTTAACGAAAAACATCATATTATATATCAAAACGTTCGTTATGAAATGAACTACATTTATATCATGGAAAAAGTTGGGTTCAGATTGTTTTGGACGGGACCCAGCAGCTCAGAATGTCAAAAACGCATAGACACTGCTCCTCAACGATCGAAACGCTTGGGTTTTGTTTCTACTCAACGAAAATCAACGTATTATGGTCAAATCGTTCGTTATGAAATGAACTACAACTCTATCATGGAAAAAGTTGGGTTTGGATTGTTTTGGATGGGACCCAGTAGCTCAAAAGTTCAAAAACGCATAGACACTGCTCCTCAACGATCGAAACCCTTGGGTTTTGTCTCTACTCAATGAAAATCAACGTAGTATATATCAAAACATTCTTTATGAAATGAACTACAACTCTATCATGGAAAAAGTTGGGTTTGGATTGTTTTGGATGGGACCCAGTAGCTCAAAAGTTCAAAAACGCATAGACACTGCTCCTCAACGATCGAAACACTTGGGTTTTGTCTCTACTTAACGAAAATCAACGTATTATATATCAAAATGTTTGTTATGAAATGAAATACATTTCTATCACGGAAAAATTTGGGTTCGGATTGTTTTAGGCGGGACCCAGTAGCTCAGAATGTCAAAAACGAATTTACACTACCTTGCAACTAACGAAATGCTCGGGTTTTGTTTCTACTCAACGAAAATCGACTTATTATATACCGATGAGTTTAGTAGGATGTAGCCTACCTCTCTTCCGAAGATTAAGCTAAACCGGAGTGATTTGGATGGGCCTCGGTCGCGTCAAATGGACTGAACTTCAGACAACAATAGAGCAGTCAAACTTCAACCGTTTTGGACGATTCTTGTGTCTAAAACTTAGCTCTCGAAGTGATCTAAAACTTTCATGAAGAAACCTAAGCATAAAAACCACTCCAAGTTGAAGAAAAATGGAGTTTTATGAAGGGTACATGGGCTACCCGAAAATGAAATGGGGAATGACTTCTCTCTCTGAAAAATGGAAATGAAAATGGGATTTATTGGTTAGGCCAAAATCTAGTGGTTAATGGAGTGTGTGAGTATGGCTTATTATTCAAGGGTTAAGGGAAAGTAATCTGGGGTGTGTAAAGATCTAATTGGAGGAGATAAAGGGATGGCCAAAAATGGCAAAACAAGAGTGATGGATAGATGTGATGGAAATTTAAATTTGATGTGTATGGGTTTTGGGTTTAGTTGGGACAAAATATAGGTTAGGATTTTTGGTTAGAGTAACCGGATAGTGTAATGGGATTAGGATCATCTAGTCTAGATTAGGACCACTAAATCACAAAAATAAATTTAACCAATACAAAAATTTTATTAATAAGACTATTTCATAGAAATAAAAAAAATAAATAAAATAGGGCTAAAAATTTGGGTCGTTACAATCTATCTCCCTTAAAACAATTTCGTCCTCAAAATTTGGTCGTTCCTCCAGTTACGAGCCGTTGCTGACTATTGTTGTTTGTCGTCTTGAGATTGGTTCTTCTTGCTCGGGCATCATTAGAGAATATTGACAAATAGAACTCTCTTTCGTGTTATGTTCTTCTCTTCATAATTTGAAATGAGATTTGATAGCTACTACGTCATTATTCGTGCTTCCTTGATTGTCAAGTCATTGTTGATGAGTAGTCTCGTCTATCCCCCTTAAATTTGAAACACGTCCTATTCGGAGAGTAAGTCGTCACTACCTTCCCATGACAATCGATTACAGTCTGGTGGGTCGATAAACAATCCTTTCTCAGAATTATTTCAAAGTCAACCATCTCACTGATGCAGAAGTTGCGGGTAAAATGAAATTCCGATACCTCTAACTCGCACTATTTACATACCATGCCTACCGAAATCTGATCCCCTATGAGTGAGGTGACCTTCATTGTCGACCTTATACGTTCTGCTTCTAGTCCTAATATACGCAGATATGTAATAGATATAAACGAGTGCGATGCTCTAGAATCAACTAACGCTTCCACATAAGCACGAAAAAGTAGGAGATTATCTTGGATCACCACAGGATTTTAAGCTTCCTCCTCTCCTTGGAGTGCAAACAGTCTACCTCCATCAACGGGTTTTGCCGGGTTTCATTGTAGCTTTTGTTGATTTGGATTCCTTGAGAATTGATTTGTCATTCCTGTCTTGTTTCCCTGTGGCTGCTGCTGCAGTCCGTATCTCAAATTTCTAGTTCTGACTAACTGTGGGCAGAGGCGTTTGATATGACCTTCTTGACTGCAGTGGTAACATCCTCCTCCTGATGCCTGCTTCTGCCCCTGGTTGTGGTATGGTCCTTGATTCGACCCACGGTTCTGGCCCTTCTTGTTGTTCCTCCACTACTGGTTGTTTTGTGGTTGAGACTGGTTGTAGTTCTGATCATACGGCTTGGGTGCGGAGTACCCCTGGTTGTTGTTACGAATTGGCCCTCCTGATGCTTGGTTGCCCTTCAATCTGTTCTTGAAGTCAATGTTTTCTCATTCTATCATGAGTGTGCATTTTACCACTTGTGCATACGTGGGGTATTCTAGTGCCATCACTGATCGATGCGTCTCTCCGAGTCCCCACTCAAACTTCCTTGCTTTAGCTTCATCTGTCGGCATGAGAGTTTTGGCGTATCGAGATAGTTCCTCGAACTTGGCAGCGTACTGATATCTTAGCCATGTAACTGATATCTTGAATGATGGTTTTTGCAAAGGAGCAAAATATATTACTTCAAGGGGGTCATCAAGGGCTATGGGCTTGGTATGGACACGACAAGCGTTTCAACCGAGTCTGAGCTCAGCATGGTCCCCGAAGTCGAGCTCCCCGAGATAAAAGTACCTACTGACAAGGAGGAAGAAGAAGAAGATGATGATGACGAGGAGGGGGTTAGAGAGAACAGTGAGGAAGATGACCAAGCCAATGAAACCTTATCTCTAAAGGAGTCTTAGAGTCTGAGCCAGTTGTGGTTTCTGAATGTTTGATGAATATTTTCCTTCTTTTCTTCATGCTTTTGGTACAGCTGGTCAATGTTTTAAGCCAGGCTGTTGTAATAGTTAAACTAGGGAATGGTTTATTGGTTGGTTTACATTGCACTATGCGCATTAATCGTTTTGAGAATGAAAGGCTTCATCCTTTGCAATGTGCTTGATGCTTTGATTTGTTCCTTTTCCTTTACTAGTACCCCTCATTCACTTTGTTAGGGCAAAAAAATAGCTCTGGCCTAAGTTGGAGTCAATGTCAACAAATTTGACTAAGGAAACAAACCAATTCATAAGTAATAAGTACCCCTACAAGAGGGATAATGACTTGGCTTTAACTGAATTGGTCTATGGACTTAGGTTTTCTGATCGTAGAATGGTCCATGACTTTTTTAAGCAATACCCCTTTATTGAAAGTTAAATGCTTCAGTTTTGAACTATAGTTATATTTGACTAATACCCCTTTTTACAAAGAGTATATTGAACTCGGTTTTGGGATCAAGAAGTTCTATTTTGCAATCGTAGATTGTAAAAGGTTGTGTCAGTTTGGTTACAAAACGGCCATGAAGGCGTGAATTTGCAAGTTGTCCATTTGTTAAGTTGCCAAGCCGAAGATTTTTGGTATGAATACCAAGGCGTTTATTGGTCTTTAAGCAAAAGGATGAACAATTTGAAACATAGTAACTGAGTAGAAACCGAAATGCATTCATTCAAAACTTTGTTGTGATACAACTTCTTGAAATTTTGCAAAAATAACTTAAGTAGATAAGAGCTAATCCAAGCATCCAATGCTCACAACCTTTCCACCCATGTCTTCCAACTTGTATGCTCCATTGCCCACTTTCTTAACGACTCGGTAAAGGCCATCCCAGTTAGGCATCAACTCTTTCTTCCTGTGCTTATTAGTGACCTTCTTCAATGCCAAGTCCTCTGGGCAAAAGGTCCTCATCCGAACCGTCTTGTTGTATCCCTTAGCCACTTCTTACTAGTAAGCTGCCAGCTTAATCCGAGCTGCCTCCCTTTTTTCCTTAGCCAAGTCCAAATCGTTACTGAGGGCTGTGTCATTTGTTGGCTCGTCAAAATATTTAGTTCGGATAGTAGGTAGCCCCTTCTGGATGGAAATGACAGCTTCATTCCCATAATACATGGGGGAGCTCCTCTTCCCATTTTTCCCTTTTTTGCAGTCAACCTCTTCTTTAGTCCAACTGCGACCGTTTTGTTGGAGGCCTCGGCTTAGCTGTTGCCTTAAGGGTAGACTGGTGTATAGTTGAAGAAACGAACTCCGCGCTTATCATACAGTTCTTACATTTGCTTTCCCTTGAACTGTTTTCCCTTATTATAGACAATGGCATAGGGGACTTTGTACCGAGAGATGATGTTCTTCCAGAGAAAGCTCCTTATATTCGCCTCGGTAATAAAGACTAAAGGCTCAGCCTCCACCCACTTAGAAAAGTAGTTCATGGCAATGATTAAGTAACGAAATCCTCCTAAAGGGCAATTAAGTCCAAGCCCCATTGGGCAAAAGGCCAAGGACTGACAATAGGTTGGAGGTCTTCAGCTGGTTGATGGATAAGAGGTTTGAACAGTTAGCATCTATGGCCTTCTTTGTAAATTCCTAAGCGTCTTGCTTCATTTTAGGCCACTTGTACCCCTGGGTAATGGCTCGGTGAGCAATAGACCTTCCTCCTGAGTGGCAACCCCCACTTCCTGAGTGGAGCTCCTGGAGTATGGTGTGAACTTGCTCCTGATGCACAACCATGAGGTAGGGACCCATCCTTGATCGTCTATAAAGTGATTCGGTTGGAAAGAGCCAATAGTTTTGCTATTTTGCATCTGATTCAGTGGGCTTCACACTTGTCAGTTGGCAGCTTGTGATCTCGTAAGTAAAGAACAAGCTCATCCATCCTACTTGGACTGAGCTTGATATTCGGAACTTGCACTTGTAGTGGATCAAAACTTGGAGTTGAAATTGTACAGAAAGAGATAATCCTTTGCTCGAATGCCTTGCATGCTGAGGCAAGTCTAGCGAGAGCATCTGCATGGGAGTTGTGCTCTCTTCCAACTTGATAGATTTAGATTTCTTCAAACTTGGAGTTGAAATTGTACCGAAGGAGATAATCCTTTGCTCGAATGCCTTGCATGCTGAGGCAAGTCTAGCGAGAGCATCTGCATGGGAGTTGTGCTCTCTTCCAACCTGATAGATTTGGATTTCTTCAAACTTCTCAGTAATACTCCTGGCTAGGCTCAAATACTTAGCCATTCTTTCATCCTTGGCTTCATAATCTCCATTGAACTAACTCACCATGAGCTAAGAGTCACTATAAACTAGTAGAGTCTAGATGTCCATTGCTTTGGCAAGGAGTAATCCAGCAATGAGGGCAAGGCGTAATTTGCATGGGAGTTGTGCTCTCTTCCAACCTAATAGCAATAGCATTCTCGAGCAATATCCCTTATGGAGAGACTAGGACCACCCCAGCCCCTGCGCCTCGATTATTTGATGCTCCATTAACATGCAATCGCCAAAAGTCCCCGTGAAACATCAACCAAGTTGAGAAAGAGACTGCATCAGTGTCTTCTAGTGACTCTGTGAGAGTCGTGTCTTGTACTCCATTAGGTAGGTCCTCTTTTAGTTCAGTCTCGGATGTTATGTTTGGCTGAGGTTACTCGCAAGTTGTTAGGGTTGGTTCCCCGTAACCTTTTTGCTCTGGTTGGGTCATTGGGTTAGGCTTTTTTGTTGTTGTCCTTCTCGGGTCCGAGAGTTAACTCAACAATGAAATCTGCTAATACATGGGCTTTGATTGTTGTTTTCGGATGGTACTGAATGTCAAAGTTGGCCCACTCGGGGATTCAGTTGGATTGATCAGCCTTCTGGAGCAAGGACTTCAATGGGTACTTGGTGAGTACGATGATTGTATGAGCTTGGAAGTAAGAGAGGAGCATACTTGATGCCATAACAAGAGCAAAGGCCACCTTTTCCAAAGACAGATATCCCATCTCGGCACCAGTTATTGTCTTGCTTGAATAAAAAACCGGGCGATGCTCGATACCTTATGCTCGAACAAGAACCGAGCTAACAACATGTGGAGAAACGGATAAGTATAGGAATAGATCTTCGTTCTCCCGAGGCATTCAAGCAATGAAGGCTTGGAGAGATAGGTCTTCAGGTGTTGCAAAGCCTTCTCGCAATCTTCAGTCCATTGGAACTTTCTCTTGCTCATTTTAATTGATTGGATCAAGGGTCTGCATACGTCTACCGAGCGACTAATGAATGTTGAGAGCCACTACCATCCCTATTAACCTCTGAACCTCCTTAATCGTGCTCAGTGAAACGAGCTATTGAACTGCAGTAACCTGAGCTGGGTCAGCTTCAATACCCCTCCTTGTAACCAAATGTTAGAGAAATTTCCACGAACCAACTCCAAAAGCGCACTTCTCCGCGATGTGATCCAACTCGAGGACACTTTTCACCACCATATCATCTATTTACGCCTCCATTATGTTTTCGGGCTGATCTTTAAACATTCGGGACACCATCCTTTGGTAAGTAGCCCCAGCGTTCTTCAACCCGAAAGGCATGACTCGGTAGCAATACAGGCCCCCAAGGCGTGATGAATGTGGTTTTCTCCATATCTTGTTCATCCATGAAGATCTGGTGGTAGCTCCTATATGCATCCATAAAATTGAGTCTGGCGTGAACCACCGTAGCATCTATGAGCTGACGTTGGTGCAGACAACGCAGACTCTCCACTTTCCGTTCTTCTTAAAGACCACCACCATATTGGCCAACCACGTTGGATACTGTACCTCCTGAATCGTTTGAGCCTCCGGTAGCTTATCCACTTCCGACTCAACCACTTTGGAATGAGCAACAAATGATCTTCTCAATTATTGTACAACTGGGTGCCTTAGTGGATCAACATTAAGCTCATGTCGGATGAAGTTCGAATCAACCCCTGGTATCTCGTACGGTGTCCAAGCAAAGACCTCAATATTGGCTCTTAAGAAAGTAACCATCTCTTCCCTCTCGATCTCGGCCAGGGAGGAACCGACAAGGAAGTAACGACTCCCATCTTTATTGATGGTTGATAAGCCCCCAATATTGTAGATATAAGGGGCTTATCTAGCTCATTTTACTCACACACAAACACACATTTTAGCACCTTATATGTTTGATATGTGTGTAGTGTGATTTTTGTTAGTTACAGGTGAAACATGTGAAAAGCGCGTTTTGAAGCGCATTGGGAACATCCCAAGAACCAAGGGCCAAGTGCCCCATGGCATTCCACCACCGGGCCTCAGGAGCCAAGAAACGACGATTCAACTAAGGACCGGGAAGTTGAAAGGTCACAAAAATCAAACCGGTGGGTTAAAGCCATGTTTCGAGCTCACAAAGACCCCCGGTGTTCTGGGAGTGAACAAGCATGCACAAGACCAAGGATCACCTCCCCCGAGGGTCGCACAAAGCATTTAAGTGTTTTCGAAGAAGCCCGGAGGCACGCAAGGCAATGGGAATGATCAAAAGAAGCGAGGATCAATCAAGTGAAGACTGGATCAATCCACTCATCAATGTGGATTGATCCATTGAAGCGAAAATCCCATCAGACAAATCTGGATCAATCCAAGTCAATAGGTGGATCGATCCACTTCAGCAAGCCAACCATCAAACCCTTTTGGATCGATCTAGCCATTCAAGTGGATCGATCCACTGCAGTGCAAGAGACCATCAGAGCAATCTCGATCCAATTATGTCTGGGGAGCAACTTTAAACACCTTTTTGAACTTTCTATTTTTGGAAGGTTTTAGCTCTTGTGAGAACTTTTTAGATATTTTTTGTAGGGAGAGAAAATATTGTATTTTAGGCATCTCTCCTCTCTCTCTTCTCTCTGGCCTTTCATTTTTTACTTTTAATCTTTTAGCTCCTCCCTCTCTCCTCCATTGGAGAGAGTTCCAAGCTCTCTCTCTCTCTCTAGATTTCCAGTGTAAGTGTTTACTTTCCGTTAATTTCCTGTGAATTAAACTTGTTCATCGTCATTAGATCGTTCTATAAATCCAGTTTATTTTCATTTTCGTCAAGTATTTAGTTTTTGTGTTTTTCTAGCTATTTCCTTTGAAAACCCTAGTTGCTAGTTGTTGTTTGTTAATTTCTCAAGTATTAATTTTGTAGGAAAACTTAGGATCTTAACTAAAAATTAGTTTTTAAGTGTATTAAGCATGTTTTTAGTTTTCTTCCAATTTCTAGGTTTATTTTCTAATATAATATGCGAGTAGTTTTAATAGGCTTAGTCATAGGGTGAATATTAACACCCCATGACTCGGGTTTAATCCGTTCATCTCGTCAAATAGCTTTCACTTCTTGTTTATCAAAAATTTAGGGTTTCATTTTATGTACCAAAATTTGGATTTGTTAATCCCTTTGATCCCACGTAGCCAAGGGTTTACTACTTGGCACGTGGGATGCTTTGGGCGATGTCAACTTAAATGTTTGCCAAATGAACGAAGAAACCCTAACATTTATTAAACACATTTTCTGGTCAAATGATTTTAAACTCTAAATCTTCCGTTCGGGGGCATTTGATGATGCCTCGAGCCGGTTGTCAAGAGAGGACGGATTAACCGTAGTCATGGTCGTTAGAATCCCCTAGACTTTGTGTTAGTTAAATTAGTCTTTTTAAATCTTCCGAGTCGTTCTCGAAGTCGAGAGAATTTCACCAAACAAAACTACAAATTCAATTTGTCGCTTTAAGGCTAAAAACCCTCATTCACGAATCAACCATCACGCACGACGCATTCGGTCTCTGTTGACTCGACCCGACCTTGCCGGTTATCATGCTACCGTCGACCTAACCCTACGCTTGGGGAAACACCATCCACAATTCAATCCGAGGTCACAAGCAATGGTACAGTAATGAGATTTTCCACTGACTTCGCCTCAGGAGGGCACCCAACGTCCACCAATATGGGTGCATCCGGAACCTCCACCCATTGAACCTGCTTCAACTTCTTTTTCTCTTTCCTTCCAACTGTTGAGATGTAACACTAATTCCTTTGAGGCAATTTGATCGCCTTGAATATCCTCCTGTCGTCCATTTGCCCCAATAAATCGGAGCACCTGATGGTAAGTGGACGCGATAGCCTTCATAGCGTGGAGCCAATTTCTTCCGAGAATGATGTCGTAAGGGCTTGGAGAACTTACCACAATGAACTCGACCAGTTGAATGATTGAACCGGCCCGGACAAGTAGTGTGATTGTTCTGAGCAGATAAACAGGTGTGTCGTTGAACCTGACTAGCAGGACCTCAGCATGTTTGAGATCGTCTGAAGTAAATTCGAGTCATTTGAAAAGCGAATCGTACATCACCTCAGCTGCACTACCTTGGTCCACTAGAATACTTTTGACCGTTGCTTTACCGACCCCAAGCTGTTACCACCAGTGCATCACTGTGTGGGAATTGTACCCCCACTAAATCCTTCTCGGTGAACATGATGGTCCACTAAGAATCCTTAGTTGGAAGCTTTTGCTTCGGTTCTTGTCCTACCGAGAACACATGCATTGCTGATGTGGCTCGGTCAATCTCGTTTTGTAACTGTGCCTCTATTGTTTTCATTACCGGTCTGTGAATAACATGCATGATAATCCCTTCTTTTGGAGTGTTCCAGGCATGTCTGCATAAGGCCAAGCAAATATGTCCTTATATTTCTTTAGCAATCAACTCTTCGCATTCTTCTTGATCTGTGGTTCTTTTGGAAGGAGTTTCCCAGGGACTGATCCTTGTTGATGTTCTATCTTGAGCACATTCTAAAGGCTCATCTTCCTTTGGGACGAGTTTGTCTGTTGTTGATGTTTCCATGCATAGTGGAAGGTCAAGCAGGTCTTTAACTAAGGTGATGATATTTATTCCATAGTACATTGTGAGCGACTAGTTCAAGAGGCTCTCTGTTGTTTCAGCAGTTTAGTTGGGGTAGCGGGGCCGATGGTGGGGTTTGTCTTGAGGTTCTAGTTGCATGTGTAGGCCTAGACTTTCTTCGATTTAGAATTATCTCTAGGGCTGTCTTGCCTTCTCTTCAAAAATTCATAGAACTAGGGGTTCCTTCCATAAACACTCGACGTAATTAGGGTTTAAACACTCGGAGTTTATAAGAGGAGATCTTGTGTAGGAAATATTGTTGTACCTAATGGGACGAATCCCACTAGGAAAGGTTTCCTGATGCGATTAGGAAACTAGGGCAACAAGCACCCTTGATCAAGAAGTAAGCCTATACCTATAAATAAAGAATCAAACTCGTGAAAAAAGGTACACTATAACTCATTATTATACGCTTTGTGTCTTTGGCTTGATTAGTAAACCCTTTACTAACTTAAGCATCAGAGGGCCTTTGCCGACAAGAGGCTAAGGTGCTCTAACTATTGCTCATATTGCAACACTAAGGTTCTGGTGAGAAAGTATGTGATCGATCTCTTCAAGAAGAAGAAAACAACATACACGAATTTATTCCCCATATATACATTGGGAGTGACTATTTCAAGGGGCTCTCTGTTGTTTCAGCAGTTTAGTTGGGGTAGAGGGGCCCGATGGCAGGGTTTGTCTTGAGGTGCTAGTTGCATGTGTAGCCTAGACTTTCTTTGATTCAGAATTATCTCTGGGGCTTTCTTGCCTTCTTTTCGACTATTCATAGAACTAGAGGTTCCTTCCATCACTGCTCACATGCGATTATGCTTCATGTGCCTATGGTATATATATTCATAGAACTAGAGGTTCCTTCCTTTTGGCAGTTCCACATACCCTTACTTCTATGGGCATTATATAATAATCACCAGGTGGATTTTGTGATTATTTTGGGATTGTTCAGTATACTTCCCGTGCTCACATCCCCGTTGCCCTTTCTTTCCTTTGGGTTAGCTAGTTCAACGGAACATGAGCACGAGCTAACCCACAATCACAAAATCCACCTGGTAATTATTAGATACAAGTTTACTATACCTTTCCATGTGGGTTGTGCACGGTTTTGTTCATTATGCCACTCCTGCGAGTTGTGCACGGGGGTGACCACTTTTCTTTCCTTCTGGATATGTTCTTTATTCACTTTATATACGGTTAACTTTTTTTCTATTTCAGACAGATTTACAAAGAAAAAAAAGAGGGGAATTTTTTTTTTTTTTTTCAGTGAAAGCCAAGATTCGCAAGCCCCAGTAGCCAAGAGAGAAGGAGCCAACCAAGGATTAAAGCTGGAGTGGAGGGGTCTATTTGTACGAGGGACGAAGATGAACTGCACTGCTGCATTTGAGTTCACAAATTAACTTACAAGGATTAAAGCTGCCGTAAGGTTGTTCACATGCATTTTACCCTGTGTGCTACCTATCATACACAAAAAAACAAAAGGAAATACTCCATTCGTCCCTTTTTTATAGCTAACGAAAGCAAAAAAATGATCACCAGAATAAAAGGAGTACATCCGAGCAACTTTCCATCATAAACAATTACTCCACTTATAAGAGTGTATAATAGCTTACAACATCTTTTATCATACAACACCGGGAAACAAACAAGCGTTTACCCAGAAACAGAAAAACAGTGGGAAACAATATCAACTTGACCGGACGCTATCAATCGCAACAACTAAATCATCAAATTTAGCCCCAGTGACTTCTTTAACAATCTTACTCTCTTTAAGAATCTTGAACGTCGGAACCACCTTTATTCCGAGCTCCTTTGCTAATGGCTGCAAGAATTATCAATTAAACCGAGAGAGAGAGAGAGAGAGAGAGAGAGAGAGAGAGAGATGTTTGAAATATATATCAAAAACCAACCTTGTTATCCTGGTTACAGTCAAGCTTTAAGAACAAAACATCCAGATACTTTTCAGACAATTGCTGATATTTTGGAGCCATCACCTTACAAGGACCACACCTATAATTTAATTATTTCCATGAAGGGTCAGAGATCAAGGAATAAAAAAGAATTTGACAATCCAACGAAATTACAAATGCACTGCTACGGAGTTCAGGGACATTAACAATTTAGTTTGATCCAACCATACTAAATATTGCATGAAAAAAAAAATTCTATGCAAATATTAAGGTTGAGCAGATAACCGATCAATCAACCCGACCTGATCCGATCTGAGAGGCAACATTCGATTTAGAAATTAGGAGTGGTCAGACACAAGTGCATAAGTAGTCAAAATTTGGTTTTCCAGTCGGGCAGCGGATTGGTGAAGAAACCTACCCACGCAACACTGTCCGACCAAGCCTCGTGTCGTGCAACAATTCTTCCTTTAACCTGCGAGAAAATTTTGGGTGTCGGCCAAGTACCACATGGCGGTACCGTTCGCGCATTCCAACAGTCCAAAACTATGTTGGACGGCCCAGATTTCTCCCAAACCCTTCCCCCCTCTTTCTCTCTTCTCTCTCTCTTTAAAATCCACCGGGATGGGTGCTGGATACCGCCACGTGGTACCCGGCCGGCACTCAAATTCTTCTCCTTTGAGGCACACCCATCCATGGCTGACTCTCTCTCTCATTTTGTACATATAGTATTGTTGTTAAAATCCTACGTACGATACAGCATACGTATCCTACGATTTGTATTGTTTCCTTAAGAAAACAATACATATCCCATCCCGTATCCTTTTTGTATAGAAATCCAAGAATATGATGGCATATCCAACAATATATATATATAAGAAGTTTCTTATGAGGGCTCTCTCACAAAAAAAGTGCGGAAAAACAATTGTGGGCTGTTAATATATATATATATATATATATATATATATATATATATATATATATATATATATATATATATATATATATATATATATAGGATCCCGTTCTACTAAGGACTCCCTCAAACTCGTAATTAACGGACCTCATGGATCGGGGTCGAATCTCGACGATCCGAACCGCTCAATGTGTTTAAAACGTGATTTTAAGGGTTACCGCGAGGATTCGTCCAAAAAAAATACTCGGAAGGGCTTCATTCGAGCATTTTTCGATAAATTTTATATGTACGGTTATTATAAAAAACCGCTTGGATGAAGCCCTTTTGGGTTTTTTTTTTTGTGATTCCTCGCGTTGGCCATGGAAAACATGTTTTAAACACATTGAGCGGTTCGGATCGTCAAAATTTGGTCCGAAAAATCAAAAAAGGGGTGGTCCTCACGGAGGAGATCTTTGAGGGAGTCCTCAATAGAACATCTTCCTATATATATATATATATATATATATATATATATATATATATATATATATATATATATATATTACGGCAAGCTTCCAGTCAGGGATCCCTGACCCTGACTGGAGGTTTTTGGGTGTTTTGAAGTTTTTAAAAATTGTTTTTGCAAAATCCAAACCGTCCAATGTGTTTAAAACGTGTTTTTAAGGGTTATATATATATATATATATATATATATATATATATATATATATATATATTACGGCAAGCTTCCAGTCAGGGATCCCTGACCTGACTGGAGGTTTTTGGGTGTTTTGAAGTTTTTAAAAATTGTTTTTGCAAAATCCAAACCGTCCAATGTATTTAAAACGTGTTTTTAAGGGTCCCCGCGAAAAATCATCCAAAAAAAATACCAGGAAGACCTTGATCTGAGCAGTTCACAAAAACTATACATATACAGTTTTGTGAAAAACTATTTGGATCAAGCCCTTCCCGATATATTTTTTTTTATAATTTCTCACGGGGGCCCTTAAAAACACGTTTTAGACACATTGGACGGTTTAGATCGTAAAAAAAATATCGGGAACGTAGAGGTCCGGAGTCCCGGAGTCAGAACCACAACCATGAACGTCGATCCATCAGCGATCACGCGTTGGCAGCGATGGAGGAGGGGTTAGCGATTAAGGGAAGATGAGAGAAAGGAAAATAGGGGATAACACAAAAATTCTTAGATCTGAGATCGAGAGCGAAAACCTCAATGAAAAGGAGGAGTTATTGAAAGCGAACAAATCTATGACCGAGGAGGAGAAAAAAACATAACTATCAAAGGTAAATCCCTCCCCTCCCGCCGCCACATAAGGGTGGCGAAAACCCTAGATGGGAGGGGAAGGAAGAGAGGTGGCTAGGTTTTTTTTTTCCCACGGGGAGAGAGAGAGGTTTTTAAATCTGTACTACACAAAAAGCAACATCTCTTGAGTTGGAACAATAAATTGTAAACTGCTAGTAAGAAATCATAGATTTACGTTTTCACACCCTTAGGAACAGATTGAAGTTTTTTTTTACATTTATCCTTTCCATAATATGCGTTTGTATTATTCGTCAAACATAAATCACATGATAATTATTTAAAACGTAAATTGAATATTAAAATTGTACTCTTATATGGTGTTCAACATAATCCTTAAGATATCATTTCCTTTGTTCAAGGTAAAGGTGTACACAATTTAAGGTGAAGACGATATCGAAACTTTATATTTAAGGTAAACATCACTCATGTTCACCATATCCTTCTTTTCCTTTGTTTGGAAAGCTAGCTTAAGTATTTTTTCCAAAAGAGAAATTCACATACTTAAAGTAGACACCTATTACAATTAGCATCGAGCATAATTTGGCAATAAATCATGGAGATCTTAGAAGGAAATCAAATTAGAAAACAAAAAGGTTAAATTTCCATGCTCACTCAATTGGTTCAAATTTTCATTTGATCTTCCACTCAGTTGCTTGAGTTGTTGCAAGATCATTTTTGGATCTATTGCACCACAAATTAGCACAGTTTTTGCCTTCTCGTTTCATGAGTAACCTATTTGGATCTATCATTAAGTGTACTCCAAGGGCCCAGCATTTTGTTCACAACCAAGGGTTAGGATCCAAATATGGCAAGTAGTAGCCCCGAGAAATAGAGCAAGAACAAAAAAACGGGCAAGAGAGTAGGGTGTGAGACCTATTGCGATGAGATGTATGGAAAATAGAGAAGAATGAACAAACCTTTGCTTGGAACACAGAACGAAATCAGGACTAAAAACCTATCACAAAAGTAATCAAGCCATCCTCAGCCAACACGAAGTGGACGAAGTAGCACCATTTCTTAAGAAATTGATTGGAATTTCAGAGTTCCGGGGATTTCCCACTGATTGGCTTGGTGTGAGTGGATTACAGATTGTAGATTTTTTTTACGAACTATGAAAAACTCGTAATCAAAATCTGTGAAAGTGTTTGGTGGTGGGAAAAAAAAAGATAATAGACATGTGTAGTGTTTGGGGGTACAATTAGGTTAATTATCAGATTGTGGGTGAATTTATTAACCATAATACTTTATTATTGTGGCTTTTTATATGTATATAAAACATTACTTTCTTTGAAAGCCTTATGACCACTAAATATTATGCACTACTTTCTCTGTTCCAATTCGTTTGCCTTTTTTTTTTACTTTTTCATGTCCAAAAATGTTTGTCCAAATTTTAATTGAATTTTAAATGATCCCTTGATGGCCCTCACCTTTATCTATTAGAGAGGGCGCACTCCCATTCAATACCAAAAATACATAGTATTCTTGAAAATTTGAAACTTTACAAAAGTATTCATTTTGTCTCCCTAATAAGTTACGAGTTCAAGATTGGACAAACAAATTGTGAGTGAGAGGTCATAATAATTTTCCACCAAGGGCGGATGTATGGAGGGAAGCGAGGCTGGACCCTCCTATTTTTTCCAAACAGAAAAAATAAGAAATAAGTCCATCATTGCATAAGCTACTTTTTATTTTTATTTTTTTTATCAGCACAAGCTACTTTTATTGTTCAAACGATTTTTATTCTGTTTTGAAAGTTTGTTAAACTACTTCTATTTTATTTTAATTATAGAATATCTATGAGGCATTTTGAATTTTGTGCATGATTCTTCTACGATAATTCTATGCGTTTTCTCTCAATTTGATTACTTTTTTGGTACAATAGATCCAAATAGGCTCCTGAAACGAGAAGGCAAAAAAAGGGTTTTACATGAAGATTATTGACTTCTATCTGTGTGCTCCAATAAACATTACTAATTGAGAGAGTTTATAATATTTTTGTCTCGTTATGGAATAAAAATACAATAGTGCCAAAGAGTAAGATATTTTTGAATTTGAATTTTGAAAAAATATATATATTATAGGACTAATAAGAGTAATGCAATATTTACATGTGATGCTTATAAGTTTGTATGAAAGACCACCGGATTCATGCTACTTGTCGCTCATAGAATACTTCTCCCGAAAATAATTCTGCAATACTATATAAGATAAGATAAGATATATTTATTTGGTACTACGTATATATACATAAATACGAGGGTCTTGCTTACTTCCGCCCACTAGGCAGAGGGTAATATGAATATAAAGACAAATGAGTTTAGATTTCAATAGGTATCTCACGGATAAAAATACACGTCCACGAATATTAATACACTTTTTTTAGACATTGATACATCTTTTGTGTATTAAGTTCCACCCTAAGGACCGAGTTTATCATTTTCCTAAAATACTGTAAGTAAAGAAAGATTCCCTGATTCCCATAACATATCCATGAATATTTATCTAAGTACAATCAGTGTTCTCAAAGAAGGTCTGGAAGGCCGAGTACTCGGCACCTAGGCGCTAGAAGGCCCCTTGCCGACTAGCCCGACTAGGCACCGAGTACTCGGCCTTGAAATCTCTATGTGGCTGGCCGCCCTGAGAGCGCCTAACGACTTTTAGAACCTTGAATATAATAACAATAATATTACTACTATATTGCGGCTTTGAATGCCTTTGATTAAGATTTTGCAACTTTTGATGTCAGATAACATATGGCTTTTAATTTTCTGTGTTGAATAAAGTATAATTTTTTGAATTATCAATTTACTACTATTATATAAGATTGTGAATGATAGGAGGCGCACTATATAGAATCCCAAGGCCCGCCTCTGACCGAAAGGGGAAATTGAGCAATAAATTCAATTCAAGCAATAGCTCAAGGCGAGGATAATAATTAGGTTTCGGCTCCGTCCGTGGTTAATGGGTCGACGCTGACATAGCGTGGGTGTGAGATCTGGCCCACTTAATTTTTGGTTTTTTTTTTAAAAAAAAAAAAAAAAAAGAGGAGGAGAGAGATGTGTACCATTGGGTATACATGTCGACAACAACGGTCTTATCGCCGGCGGCTTTAACGAGAGGCCAAAAGGTATCCTTGCAGACCTCCGTCACCTGACCCAGCGCCACCACTGGTCCGGCTGTGTCAAGGCTCGACCTCACACTCATCCCAGCAAACTGTTTGCCCCCAGCAACATTTTTCACGCCGATCCTCTCTATCCTCTTTTCGGCGCCGATAAAACTCCTCGAACCCACGTAAGAGATGGATAAAATTGAATGCTTTGAGGGCCTTGACGGCGCTGAACGAAATGAGGAGTTGGAACAGGTAGTACTCAGAGCGACCTGCAATTGAAGAGCCATAGACTTACAAGTACGCTACGAATTTGATTGTTCCGCAGAAGAAAATAGAGGAAGCGAATGGTGTATTTTTCAAGGAGGTGGTTTCTCAGGTTAGAGAGAGAGAGGGAGAGAGAGCGTGTGAGTGTTGTGTTTGGAAAAGCAAGTGGAAAGTGACAGAGAAAACTAGACCGTTTGATTCTATTTGTGAAAGGTCGGAACTATCCTCAAAATCTTCAGAATATCCGGGAGGTGGGGTCTTCACCTGGATCAAATCGTTCTTCTTCACGTTGATGGCCACAATCCACATATCCAACTTCCAATTACGATCACTCAAAAACTCTAAGGCAGGGTAAACAGAAAACAATTTCGCATATAATTATATTGTTGACACAATTTCAACTCTCAACCGTTAATTAATCAGGGTTGTTTGATAACTCAATTTCGCATGTTAAACTGAACACACTAATTAGGGCTGATTCTATTCACAATCCTCTTTTGGCTAAATACAACCCACTACAAATTAAACGCACAATTTTCTAAATCAAACCCCAAAATGGCTAAATATAACCCCAAGAAAAACCCAAACTTTCCCAACTTACCCTAAGAAATAAATTTAAAAAAAAAAAACCGTACTCTTCTTCTCTCGACCGACCGCCATCACCACCTCTCTCCATTTCTCCTTCTTCTCCTCTCTCCCCATTCTGTATCTACTCCCTTTCACCCACCATTGTAACGACCCACGCCAACTGACCTGCTAACTCTTAGCCTAACCACGTGCCTCAAAAGATTATCTTTGAGTTATACAATAGTTGCTCATGTTTCCTTATATATTGAATTGGCTTTCAATATTTAGGCGATGTGGTATCTCACAACCTTTGTCTCCCTCTCCACTGTATCTCTTTCCTCCATTCTCTTCCCAAATCCATTACCACCATCAGCAACGCTTTCACCACCACGACCGTCATCAACGGCACCGCCAACAACACTCACTCTATTCAACTCAAATCTGCTCCCTGAAGGTATGTATTTGAACCCTAAAGACATGTTAACATTAGGAAACCATCCCTAGAGAACTTTTACTCTTTCGAATTTCGAATATCTAGTACCGAAAATGTAGTTTTGTTTCAAAAATTGAAAATCAAACGCGTGTTCTTCGTTTTGGTTTGCAATTTTTGAAGTAATTGAGCTCAATTTTTAAAACCCGAATTTACTTACGGTATTCATCTTTTTAACAATTGAATGGGGTTGTCATTTTCGATTTCTAAATATTATTAAACCAAATTAGTTTCACAATTTGTGGAGCAATTTCCAAATTTTCTTAATGACTTCATCTTTTAACGTAGGAACGACTTGCTAATTACGGTTTCTACAAATTGAAACAAATTAAAATTCAATTTTTGATATAATGTAGTAGATCGTCTTTTAAAATCCGAATTGTCTTTCTGAATTCATCGTTTAAAGTATGATAGGAGGTATATTAACTTCGCTAAGTAAAACCCTAACTCTCTCTCTCTCTCTCTCTCTCTCTCTCTCTCGCGCGCGCGCACGTAAACCTACCACCGCCAATCCCTCCTCCCCCTCTCCTAGGATTTTCTATCCTACTACAGTGGCGAGGGGGAAGGGATCTCCACCCTTATGGGTGTCTTCCTTTCTCCCTAGATCTAGCAATTTCTCTTCCTTTTCTCGCTTTCTCTCCCGTTTTTTGAATAACTGCCGCGCTCCTCTCCTTTGGCCACCGCTCCACCATTCTCCGATTATTATAGCCTACCTCCCTTTCCTTCGCATTGATCGAGTTTCCTGACGAGTCACCAGAGGTGCATCAAGACCTATGATCACCGAAGGTGAGCCCTGCGATGTAGGAGTCGAGATCTTGTTGGAGATGAAATTTTGGCCTACAGATGGGATGTGATAGAGCATTTTGTCGTCGACTTGGAGTGATTGGGTCAGACTAGTGTAGACACCCTAAGTTGGCTCGGTGAGTATTTGAAATACTGATCTGAGCGAGCTCCTGTTAATGAAAGCGTTACCCGAATGCTTTGGGTGGATTCACGTGGACTTTAAAACCTTTACAAGGGTCTGATAACCTAAAACCAAAAACTCTTGGCCAAAATACCGACTGATACATCGATTGACCAGTCGCTAGAACCCTCGATCTTCTGTTTCAAACCAGAAGCTCCACATATGACCCCAACATATGTATGGTGCCCAACCCAAGCTTCAACCAACCTTCCTCAAAGAAGAGGAGTGTTGCATGATGAAGGTACACAGCGACTCCAAAAGTTCAAAGTTCTTGACCCCATGATATCAACCAACAATGAGAGTAATGAAGAAAAAGGGTTGGAGAAGTGGAAGGAGTACTCTTGGTCCAAGCACAATCTGAAGAAGCGAGATGTTCTCCCTAACAAAGATGACAAATGGCTCAACATTGGTTAGAAAGGTGTAGGGGAGGTCAGCACGCAACACGTGGCATGCTCCGCGCAAACCTTCGCGCAGGGGGGCCACCGGCGCGGGACCCTCATGTGCAAGGCACCTCAGTGGGGCGCACCTCAGGCCCAACAAGGGCAATGCTTGGGCAATCATGGGCCATCTGAACAGGAGAAAAGCCCATGGCCCAAATGACTAGCGCGGCCTAGAACATGGGCGAGAATGCAAGAAGCTAGTCCAACTTAGCCCAGGTAATTATACCTGCTGCGATCTAAAGGTAGGACCCCGGGGCCCCCCTGAGGCTTGGCTGTGGTACACGAGCGACCGAACAGGTCACGACCTTGCCCTTACGGGAATAAGGGAGATCTAGTGGCTTGGTGGCTATAAAGAACAAGAGGATCGCTACGCGGGGGAATGGCTTGTCATTGCGCGAGGCTCCTGCGCAGTGATGATGTCACCCGTGCGGTCTGGTTGTACGGAAAGGACACGTGTCATCATATTATAGGGTGACAGCCTGGCACCTAATCATTGGTCCAAGGTGCCTATAAATATGGGACATTCCCTTTCAATGCCCAGAGGTTGGTGAAATCTTGGCAGAGTATATGCCACTGTAGAGAGAGAAAAGGGAAATCACTGATTGAGAGGAGAACATTCTCTCTGCAAGTCAGTCCCCATCTCCAAGGTCACCAGGGTATCACGGATTAGACTGAGAGCAATCCACTGCCTTAGTTCTTTCTGTGCACACCTGCTCTGTCCTTCACCCTTCCTCTAGACCATCCTATTCTCCTCCTTACTGTGTCTTTACTGTTGATTATCCATACCTCTCCAACTTATCATATTTGGCTAAAGCAAGAACCATCTCCTACATTCAGGCGACTCTGCTGGGGAGGTTGTTTAGTTGATGGTAAACACGAGAAGCGGTCTACAGACTTCAAGCATGGCAGCACCAGCAAATCATGCCAACCTCGTTCTCGACGGTCCATCGCTGATAGAGGATGCTACATCCAGTCAAACAGGAAACGAAGCAGGAGGACCTCAAGGAGCTCCAGTTCTGGAGATAATCCACACTATGCAAGCTGGAATCACACAAATGTAAACTATTCAAATGTAAACTATTCAAATGCAATTGTTTGCCGCCATTGCAGGTCTCACAGAAGTGATCACGACCACTTTGCCAAGAGCTCCACCAGCAACGGTGCCTCAGCAGATCCATGCTGAAGGGGGAGTCCAACTACCTGTGCTTCCACGGGCTGGACAAGCTCATGGTACTCAGGGAGTGGGACCCTTAGCTGGTGGCTCTAGTGCTCAGGCCCCTATTCAGCCAGCGATTCCTGTACATCCTGCCTTGCCAGAAAACCCTGGTCTTCAAACCACAGGAACAAGCTCCGTTCACTAAAGGGCAGCGCTCGGAGAAAATGCTAGGCCTCAGACAGTGACTGTAGCAGAAGTGCAAGCTCTGCTACAAAAAGAAAAGACGAAAGCAACATTCCCCTCCCTCCCAAGCCCAGATATTCAACCACCATACCCTATGGCTATCCTCTAGATGCCATATCCAGAAGGGTACACTCCACCAAAGTTCATCAAGTTTGATTGCAAGGAGGGTAATGCGTAAGAGCACGTGGTGCGGTTCATTGAAACCCTAGGAGCCTTTTCTGGCGATACCAATCTCAGGCTAAGGGAATTCTCCAAATCCCTGACTAATAGGGCTTACACGTGGTACATCAACCTCAATCCATACTCTGTAATGTCATGGGAAGACATGATCAGTCATTTTTATGCCAAGTTCTTCCAGACACGCGAAAAGATAACCAGTCTATCCTTAGTGAAAGAAACTCAAGGCCCTAGTGAGGACATCATTGACTACATCAAAAGGTTTCAAGACCACGTGGTCGATTGCCTCGAGCTAGTCGAGGAAGAATATCTGGTGGAAATTTGCACAACTGGACTCCTGAGCAAATATCAGCCATTCTTGGTTAATTTCAAAATCCAAACATTCGCTGCTATATTAGAGGCAGTATATAAGCTGCGCCACACCGTAAAACCACCCGTGCGCGAAGGCTAGAAGCCTAGAAAATCTCACTCTATCGCCACAGCTGCAACTTTCGCTCCATCTTCGCGCAAGTCGCAAGGGGGAAGAGGCAATGGTGGAAATGGCAATGGACGTGGTGGATGGAGTGGCAACGGTAAAGGGGGCAATGATTGGAAGAAGCAAAAAGTGTACAAGGAGGGCACAGGGGCTCCAGAAATACCCCTGCAGTATTGAGGAGGTAAAAGCATTAGTAAAAGACTGGATCGCGGATGGTGATCTCACACTACCAGATATTGAGGTCGCCCCCTCGCGCGCAGACAGAGAAAGCCCCAACTATTGCATGTTCCACTGACACACCAAGCATCCCACTAGTAAATGCTGGACCTTGAGAAGGATTTTCAAGAAGAAGCTAGATAACAACGAGTTGAGAATCACTACCAAGGCACAAGACGTGCGCACACATCCCTATGCTGAGCATGGGACAGCCAACATGGCTGAGTGTTTTGAATTCATATGCAAAATGGAGGAAGATGATTATAGTTATGATTACGATTATGATCATGATTATGATTACTATTACGAGGAAATGTATATGACGTATTTTTATGATGATCTTGATGACATTACAGGATATGATACCCCAAGGGTGCCCACTTCCGATCTAGAGAGTGGGGTCAAAATCTTGCAGAATAGCACAAAATTCAGGCAGTTCTATGATGGAATGGGGTTCACACCCAACACAAGGTTTAGAATGACAAAAGCCATTTTGGCTATCGCACAAGAAGGCCACGAAGCGTGTGCCACACAGGGGGGTCCCCCCCCCCCCCCTAGAACCATCACAGATGAGTCAAATGCGATCTCATTTTCTGACTCTGACAGAAGGATCTTGCACCCGCATAACAAACCTCTGTACGTCACAGGGCTAGTCAATGGCGTGGAGCTAAAGCGAGCCTTCGTGGACAGAGGGGCGTCCATCAGTATCAGGCCAATGTCCACCTTGCAAAAGGTGGGAATTCCAAAGGACCGGATCATGAAGTCACTGATAGGAATCACTGGGTTCCAAGGGGACAAGAAGGAATCCCTCGGGTATGTTATTGTCGATCTCACAGTCAGGCCTATCCGCACTGCTACAAAATTCCATGTCATTGATGCGCAAACAAACTACCACATAATATTAGGCCGCAATTGGATGCACCGCTTTGCGGTCATCCCATCCAGCTATCATCAGTGTTTGAAGGCGATTTGGGCTAGAGAGAAAGTTGCTGTCGCGGCGTTCGAAAGGCCATTCGAAGTGAACGAAGCCCACCTATCTGATTCCGTATACTTCACCGAAATGGAAGAAACACTGAGTGTAGCAATCAAGAAACCATTCAGGGTTAAGTTGCCCAAATGGGAATATATCAAAGATGATGGAGAGGTCTCCGCAAGCAAGCGGGAACCATTTACAGAAAGTGCTTCAGGGCTAAGGAAGATTACCAAAGTCAAGGAAGGAGGAAAGACTGTGTACTGTTTGTGATGGGGAGGCGGACCAGATGTCTTGATAGAGGCATTTGACCCGCGGTGCATAGAGGCAACGGGGGCAGAAGAGATGGTAAAAATCGAGCCTGCTCCAGAATGCATGCAAGACGGTTCTAAGCCACAACCAGAGGTGTTGGAAGAAGTTGACCTCAGAGAAGGAGAGGGCACTCCGAGACCTATCTTTTTTTAGCACGGCCCTAGAGAGCGGCATGAAAAAGAGGCTCATTCAATTATTGAAGCAATACAGTGATGTATTCGCTTGGCATTATGAAGAAATGCTAGGGTTAGACACCGAATTGGTGGCACACCATCTGAACGTCTTCCCAAATTCTAAGCCGATCAACCAAAATTGGAAGAAAAGATTAAAGAGAAAGTCGAGAAATTAAGAAAAGCTGGATTCATTAAGCCTATACAGTACCCGCTGTGGCTTGCGAACATCGTACAAGTAAAAAAGAAGAACGGCCAGATACATGTGTGTGTCGACTTTCACGACCTCAACAAAGCCTGTCCGAAGGACGAATTTCCTTTACCACATATTGATACATTGGTTGACTCCACGTCGGGGCACCAGATGTTTTCCTTTATGGGCGGTGTTAGTGGCTACAATTAGATTAAAATGGGGACAGAGGACGCAGAGAAGACGGCTTTCAGAACACCGTTGGGCAACTTCCATTACACCGTTATGCCATTCTATCTCAAGAATGCATGCGCGACATACCAGCGCGCGATGACAACAATCTTTCACGATATGCTACATCACATTGTAGAGGACTATGTGGACGACCTCGTTGTAAAGTCAAAGGAGAAGTTCGATCATTTAGACCACTTGGAGACGGTATTTATAAGGTGTAGGAAGTTCAATATGAGGATGAACCTTCTAAAGTGTGCATTTGGCGTTGCGTCGGGGAAGTTCCTGGGATTTCTGGTCCATAGGCACAGGATAGAGGCAGATGACGCAAAAATAAAGTCCATTGTCGAAATGCCGCCCCCGCACTCCCAAAGGACACTCAAGAAGTTCCTTGGGCGAGTTTCCTATTTACGCAGGTTCATCCCCGCGCTGGCAGAAATCTCAGCGCCTTTTAGTGACCTGCTAAAGGGAAAAGCAAAATTCGAATGGCGTGCGGAGCACCAGTGTGCATTTGAAAAAATCAAGACTGTTTTAACCTCCCCGTAGACCATGATCGCACCACAGAAAGGCAAACCCCTTATCCTGTACTTGACGTCCACCTTGAGATCCATTGGGGCCCTTCTCGTACAGGAAATCGATGGCGCGGAAAGCCAGTGTACTATATTAGTAGGAAAGTACAAGGAGCAGAAGAGCGTTACACACCGGTGGAGCGGCATTGCCTAGCACTGGTCTTCATCGCGCAAAAACTACGCCACTACTTCTTATCCTTCAAGATCCAACTCGTTATGAAAATTTACCCAGTACGCTATCTACTATCACGGTCAACTCTCACAGGGAGAGTAGCCCGTTGGCTTTTAGCTCTAGCTGAATTTGAAATATCATGCGTCACTCCCAAAGCAATCAAATGTCAAGCACTTGCCGATTTACTGGCACAATTCCCTAGTGGACAGTGCGAACCAGTCCAGGAAGAATTACCAGGAGATGGTTTCAAAGCATTAGCGGCCGCGTCAGTCACTTGGATGCTAAGCTTCGATGGGGCCGCAGGAGGTGGCATAGGAGGTGTTGGGATAATCCTCACCAGCACGGATGGCCAGCGCGAATACCTCACATACAAGTTGTCCTTCCAATGTTCAAACAATGATGCAGAATACAAGGCTTTGATCCTGGGACTCCTAGCAGCTATTGCAAAAGAGATAAAAACCCTCAAAATTGTGGGGGATTCAAAACTTGTAATTCTACAAATGGAAGGCCTCTACGCACTTAAAGAGCCTACTCTTGCTCCATACAGGGCCACTGTACCAAAGCTGATGTAGCTTTTGATAAAGTGGAAATCATTCACAAGCCCAGATCGGACAACAGGTTCCTTGACGCACTTGCCACACTAGGATCAAAGGTTGAATTCAATGAAGAAAAGATAGCCATAGAAATCATCAAAAAGACAGAGGCATCAATCCCTGATGAAATGAGCAAGGAACAACTGTAGACGAGTGGTAAGAAAAATTGATGAAGCAGCTAGCTACCAAACAGGGTGACGTCCCCTTGTCAGAATTAGTGCAATTTACCATGATCAGTAAAAAGTTATACTACCGCGGCCCTCAAGGATGGCTTGTGCAGTGCGTTGGATTTCAAGAAGCCAAGACCAGGTTGCATCAGATCCATGATGCAACTTGTGGAGAAAATGATATCTCTCTTTACTGAAGGGTCTAGAGGCAAGGCTACTATTGGCCTAACATGAAAGCGGATGCCATAGAAGTACTAAGGAATTGTGAAAGTGCAACTTAACCATATCAGCTCGGGAATGCTGTTTCTAAGTGGAGCAGGACTGGAGATGGAAATATATTGATTTCATATAGGAGGGCGCGCTACCCCATTGAGAGGGAATACAGAAGGTAAGTAAAGATGTCCGCCATTAGTTTCTTCATTAAAGATGGAAGCCTGTACTCTCCCTTGGACAACATCCCATTACGGTGTTTGTCCAATGAAGAGGCTGAAGAAGTGTTGTACAAAGCTCACGAGCTAGAGCATCAGGGCGGACAAAAACTGTACAAGTATATTATCCACTTGGGACATTATTGGACATGGATGGAGTCCGATGCCAAGGCGCATGTACGCCGGTATCACGCATGCCAAAAGTTTGGGAATTTAATCCACGCACCAGCAGTAGAGCTTCATGCAATCCGCGCGCCTTACCCCTTCCATACTTGGGCAATGGACCTCGTTGGCCCCATCTCGCCGCACTCACGCAAGCACCAGTGGATCCTAGCAGCCACTGAAGTCAGCACTAAATGGGTGGAGGCAGTGCCATTAAAGAACGCAACTGGCGCAACGATCGCTCAGTTCATCAAAGAAAACATTATATGCAGATTTGGCATACCTAAAGTAATCCTACCAGATAACAGGACCTCGTTTGTTAATAAAGACGTGGGTGAGCTGCTCCTGTCCTATTCCATAGAACACCAGACTTCAACACCTTACTACGCTAAAGGGAATGGCCAAGCTGAGGCCACAAACAAGTCCCTGGTGCGGATTCTAAGCAAACTACTGGACAAGAAGGGCGGAACGTGGTCAGATCAGTTGATCATGGTGCTCTGGGATACCGCACGGCTAAGAGAAAGGCAACACGAACTAGCCCCTTTAACTTGGTCCATGGAGTAGAAACGGTACTCCCTATCGAATTGATCCTCGCGGCTGGCTTTGTCAATAGAAGTCACAGCCGCGGAGCGGCGCGCAGACTTGGAAGCCTTGGAGGAAAGGCGAGAGCTCGCCGCAGAACATCAGGCCAAGTATTGGGAGTCAGTATCAAAGTTCTACAACAAGAGTGTGGTTCCGCGAGAATTTAAGGTGGGAGATCTGGTCTGGAAGTCAACCACAGATGTGATGAGGAATGTCAAGCTCCCTAAAATTGAAACCAAGATGGGAGGGACCGTATCAGGTCATTAACGCTGGGACGAGTGGCCACTACAGGCTTTCCAGAGTCTGCGATGGGTTTCTAACAGGGCCCATCAATATCAAATTTATGAAGAAAATACTACCCTTGAACGAAAGATGTTTCATTTGAGGTCCTTAGCTCTTGTTTTGTAATTCCTTTTCTGTTGTTATCAAAAGTTAATGAAGTGTTTATTACAAGAAATTATGAATGAATGGGTTATTCAGAGATGGCAGTAAAAAGAAAAAAAACACAAGTATAGAGAACAATCAGAAGAGGATGCATTATAAGCAAAAATCCTTTCATTCATAACACGATACTCCCATTACCAAAAAAAAAAAAAAGAGTACAGTCGCTGCGGCGAATCAGGGAACAAGCCCTTGGAAACCGGGTCGTTCTTCCCAAATATTTCCCCACTTGCAGCCTCAAATTTCGCCTTCTCACGCAAAATGGCCTTCAGTTTAGCCTGTCTCTCTCTTGAGTCCTCCTCCCTTTGAGCAGGCCCCGTGCGCGCAAGGTCCACTCTCTCCTGGGCTCGTTCAATTTCTCTCTGCTTTGCTTCAACCCGAAGCGGAAGCTTGAAGGCACGGCGCGAGCTGTGCATGCACTCCATGTGAGCGATGAGCCAACCGACCTCCAGTCCCCCTAAGTTTTGAAGGTCCATGAGAGCCCCCTTCCCATCCTGCAGCGATATATCACCAAACTTCTTGAGAGGGATGGCCTCCAAGGAACTAATAATCGTCGCCAAGCTATCCAGAAGCATGCCACCACCTAAAGGGCTCTGTGCCCGAAAATTGGCAAAAGTCTCTAGATGCGTCTGCTAGACAGCTTGCAAGGCGGGCAGGTTTGCCTCGACAACACGAAATGATAAGAATGGCACCACAGACGCAGGGATGGTGGTAGGTACCTGCTCCTGGCACCGAAAATCGCTATATTCGGATGAAGACTGCTACAGCGGCTGGACTGCGCCCCCTCTGAATGTTCCGAGCTGTCATCAAAATCTATGGCTTCTTTCTGGTGAACATCCATCTGCCCAACGCCCTCTTGCGGGGCACTGGATTCTGCCTCACTTTTATCCTCTCCCTCGAGTGCATCCCCCTCAGCAATGGCAGCCAGGCGCTCCTGCTGAGTTTTTCCTTGTTGCTCGACTAGGGGCTCCTGCTGTTCCGAGACAGATTGATGAAGGGCGGCTTGCATCTCCTGCACTCTTCCCTGAGGGTCCACAGTGGTTTTCAACTCTGAAAAATCATCTTTGAACAATTCATGAATAATTGGGTCAACTGAAGTTGGCACGAATTCTCCTATACTATGAGTAGTGCGCGGCCTAAAACTTGGCCCCACATGAATGTCACCCCCTATGTTCTGAAAAGTGCTAGAAGAGCCAGGATGATTACATTTCTCCGGGATAATGTGCGTTGAGGGGTGGACTCGGTAGGAATGTGGGAGGGACAGATGGCTGACCTGTTTCAACAGTGGCGTGATGACTCTGCTCATCCTCACTGTCAACATAGGATTGCAAAAACTCTTGCTCAAAACCCCTGCCAAAGCCCTCAGCAGTATCCTCCGAGCTTTTCTCTAGTTGTGGTCCCGGAGCGTGGCATCCCCTAGAATGAATCATTTCACCCCCTTCGGAGTCGACGTACCATGCGGAGCGAATAGCTCACCAATTGCAGGACTGACTCGCTCCTCCGTCCGCATCATTTCCAAAAAAGCATGTCTCTCTGCCGCCTGTGGATGCGGCGTGTATTCCTCAACAAATTTCGTGGGCTGGGCGGTCGGAGAGGTGGGGGGGGGGGGGGGGGGGTCTCCGCACCGCGATCGACCTTTATCCCCCTAGTCGCGACTCTTTCACCTCCTTTGGATGCGCCGCCTCTGCCAAGAAGAATGCTAATTGGGAGCTAATCACCATTGCTATCATTATCCCCTATGTGCTGTTGGGCCGGGACAGATGGGCCTGCAGTTTGACCCTGAGTTGACGCGACAGTGGGAGCTCTCAAAGGCATGTCTTCTGTATCAGAATCCTGGTCTGAGCCGCCGGGTTGCGGAGAAGCAGTGCGCTCCAGTGACTCTCTAACCCGTTCTCCAGTCACCGCCTAGAACAAAAGGATAGGAGAACCATAAGCAATAAAAGCGGTGTTGCAATCAACAAAGAGGACAAAGTAAACAAAATTATACATTACGTACCCTGCGTAGCCTTTGTCGGATAGGTGGCCGCGTGACCTCTTCCTCATCTGCAAAAGACATTTGGGCCCTTGCCCGAGACCTTGTAATGCGTACGACAGACAGAGGCGCCACAACCCTAGCCTCTGGAGCAACAACAGTGGTACTTTCCCTCAAAGTCCAAAGGCTCCGGACGCCGCGCCAGTCATCGAATTGAGGTTTGGGGGCGTGAAGTGTGAAATCTGGCTTATACACGAATGTAAAGAAGGAGTCCAGATTCCTGCGCTAGTACAAACGGAACCGAGTAGAGACAAGAGGAGGACGGATGGATCTTGGAAAACGCCAACGCCCAACTTCGTCCAAGAGTATGTTTGTATAAGTGATAAGGAATTGGTTGAAGGCGGCTTGGAAATCCAAGGGCTCTGGCCCGGCCATGGGTACCACCAGATCGTACCCCAATTGGCGCGCCACCCTGTCTGGCCTATATACCACAATCTGCCAATTCTCCACGCGCGGGCCGATAAGCCGGGCGACTCATGCAGTATACGCTAGCAAGGAAGTTTCGCTTGGGGAGATTACTATCTTTAAAATTAACCTCCTCCGGAGTACTGGGGTTGTAGATGCAGACCCCATCCAAGGTCTGGGTATAGGGTCGCGGGTAAAAATGGGACTCGTCATCCATATATTCCTCCCAGACCTTCGTCGTGGCTGTGTTGTTCCAACGGAAGATAATGGGCCATATTGGGCCCTCAAGAATGTATCTCTAGCGACCGTTAGCTTCCCTAACTGGGCGACCCCTACTGTCCAGGACTGGCTTGGATATCTGCGTAGGGAACTTCTTTGGCTTGGGGGCAACCATAGGAAAATGTTCATACACCAGTGCTGCAAGGAACTGAGTATGCACCATGGAGATGATATCGTAGCGGCCCACAGAGCGCTCAAAATCTGCGAAGAGGCGGTCCAGTTGTTAATATAAGTGCCCAAGGAACAGAGGGCCCAGCGAAAACCTATCTCGTTGCACGATCCTCACCGCGAGGTAGAAAACACACTCGCTGGGCGCGCCAACTAGAAAATCCAGAAATAGAAAGAATGAGAGGAAAAAAGCGATAAAAGCAGGTAGATACAAGTCACCTTTGTACTCCGGGCCATCAATGGCCTGACGCTCCACGCCCCTAGATTGCGCGGGCTGAAGGTCCTTAAAGAAGTACCTTATCAAAGAACCCCAAAAAGTCTTTTTTGGGTCAATCATGGCTCTCCTATTTCCATTCTTGTCCCATTGCGAGCCCCGGTGGCCCGCAGCTTTGTAAGCCAGCTTGAGTCTCCCCAACAGCTCCTGGTCTGCGTAATCAGCCTTGGTAGGCTCAAACTCCCTTTTACCGCGTGAAGTGAGGTGCAGAAGCGCGCTAGTGTCCTGAAGAGTGGGGCCAAACTCTCCCCACGGAAATATAAAGGTGTGGGTGTCACTACTCCACTGTGACACCAGGAAGTCAATGTTCTCATTCCTTCTGTTCAGCGTCAAACCTGAGAAATCTTGAGGGGCTCCAGAATGTGAGAGCACTCCAAGATTTTCTTGTAACTAGCATCACCAATCACGTCATTCACCCATTCACTCCAGCCGAAAGGAGAGGCGGAGAGAGCAGAATACTGAACTAAAGAAAACGGGATGTCTCCCCTCTGCAGACGAAGACGAAGAACAGAGGAAGGTGGCACCATGTCCCCATCCTCAAGTGACACCTCTGGACGAATGCATAAGACATCATCCAATTCACTGCCCACCGAGTTGTAGGACTCCACCTTCTTCCAGAACGAGCCATTCTTACCATGGAGGTAAAGAGCCCTACACCATTGGTCAGAAGGAGGGACTGGACCACCATGAACAGTAGGCCTACCCCCTACCACTTGCTCGCCACGAGTCATATTTGTGCGAAGAGAGCTTTGCGAGAGATGAAGAAGAGGCAGGGGAAGAAGAGTTGCAGAAAAGGGCAGAGGGAGAAACTTGTAGAAGATGGAAGAGATTTAGAGAGAGGAAGCTCTGAGTTTAAACAGAGGAAGCAAAAAGAGAAAATGAGGGGAAGTGAAGTATTTATAAGGAGAGAAGGAGGCCTCGAACGGTCGCAACCAACCATCACGTCGGAAACATAACGTCAGTGTAATGATGACCTTGGACAGCCGAAAAGGTGTTAGAAAACGGATGATGCGTTGACGTCACGCGCGCATGGGAAAGCGGGTGAATTGCACGCCACGCGCCTACGTGTTCCACACGCGAGTGGGGGGCCATTGTAGGGGAGGTCAGCGCGCGACACGTGTCAACGTTGACCTTCCATTAGAATGATGACAAGTGTCACACAGGTGGCACTAGTTTCCGCGCGACACGTGCCATGCTCCGCGCAAACCTTCGCGCAGGGGGGCCACCGGTGCGGGACACTCTTGTGCAAGGCGCCTCAGTGGCGCGCACCTCAGGCCCAACAGGGGCAGTGCTTGGGCAATCATGGGCTATCCGAACAGGAGAAAAGTCCATGGCCCAAATGACTAGCGCAACCCAGAACATGGGCGAGGACGCGAGAAGCTAGTCCAACTTAGCCCAGGTAATTATACTTGCTGCGGTCTAAAGGCAAGACCCTGGGGGCCCCCTGAGGCTTGGCTGCGGTACAGGCGCGACCGAACAGGTCACGACCTTGCCTTTACGAGAATAAGGGAGATCTAGTGGCTTGGTGGCTATAAAGAACAAGAGGATCGCTGCGCGGGGGAATGGCTTGTCACCGCGCGGGGCACCTGCACGGTGACGACGTCACCCGTGCGGTCCGGTTGTACGAAAAGGACACGTGTCATCATATTATAGGGTGACAGCTTGGCACCTGATCATTGGTCCAAGGTGCCTATAAATATGGGACATTCCCTTTCAATGCCCAGAGGTTGGTGAAATCTTGGCAGAGTATATGCCATTGTAGAGAGAGAAAAGGGAAATCACTGATTGAGAGGAGAACATTCTCTTTGCAAGTCAATCCCCATCTCCTAGGTCACTAGGGTATCACGGATTAGACTAAGAGCAATCCACTGCCTTAGTTCTTTCTGTTCACACCTGCTCTGTTCTTCACCCTCCCTCTAGACCATCCTATTCTCCTCCTTACTGTGTCTTTACTGTTGACTATCCATACCTTTCCAGCTCATCATATTTGGCTAAAGCAAGAACCATCTCCTACAAAAGGAAAAGAGTGGAAAGACAAAGGGTAATTCAGCCCGCTTCAGTACATTATACAAATCAATTGGCCAACACCGCCAACAAACTATGCCTCGTTTGATGAGAAAACCCATGTTTGTGGATTGGGATGAAGGAGAGGAAGATGACCAGTTCCCATTTGCTGTTCCTTACAAAAATAGGGAAAATTACTATGACAAGGTCGATGAGAGGGGTAATTCCTCTTCCATACAGATTGGTGATGGCATTTGGTGGATTGACATTGGAAACGCTTTACTAGACATATGGGAGACAAGCATTGATGAAATGGAGCCAGCCGATCCATGGAGTTTCTACCACAACGTGAACCATCTCACCCAAAGTGGAAGGCTGTTTAAGCCTAACGACCCAAAAGTGACAACCTAGCACAACTTAGGAGCGAGAAGCTAGCCAGGACTGAAACCACACAAGTCGAGCAACCTGAGAAAGAAGTGGGTGAAGATAAGGTGTTGAAGCACCCAAAAAAGATCCAAGCAGATGTATCCACATGGGGGTTGCTCACATCATCCTATAAGCACCGCCATGCGTTATGCAAAGTCTTGGGAAAGGCCAAAGTACCGTTTTCTTCTCGTTAGCAAAGGCCCTTCGTTGCTTAAGTTAGTAATGTGATTTACTAAATAAGCCAAAGATCAAAGCGTACAACCATTAGTTACAACGTACCTTTCTTCATGGGTCTGATGCTTTATTTATAGATGTAGGTTGCTCGTTGATCAAGGGTACTTGTTGCCCTAGTTTCCTTTTTACATTAAGAAACCTTTCTTAATGGGATTCATCCCATTAGGTGTAGCAATGATGTGTATATGAGATCTCCTCCATTAATAGGATTTTCACATAGGTCTTATTGCCATGTAATTAGATCTATACTAGAATTCCACCTTTATACTGCATTCCTTATTGGATATGGAATGCTCATATCAATCCCTTAAATAGTGGGATTCACCTCTGATCATGAAAGAGACTACTCTAGATCCTTTTAGAACGGCTCACCGCCTTATTCTCGTAAGGTGGTTTCGCCGGGATGCCATGCTATTCGGTGAAACTCTTTTAAAACTCTTCCTGAAAGTGCCGAGCTATACCAAGCTTGGTATATGATCTTATGTATCTTTTCTTGGTACTGTAACTATCCTGTAGTATAATTTTGGCGACATTCATGGTCTGCCTAGCTCAGCTATAACCCAGGGCACCTTTACGTGCCCCCCCCCCAAAGCTGGTCCACCCTCTCATGGTGTTTTATTACTCTGGCCTTATTTATGGCCCATCTTGTTCGATTAAGGATTAAGGCATCCTTATATGGTCTAACCGAACTAACCCACCATCACGTGGTGTTCATGTTGAGCATGGGCCTGGCTCGTGCTAATGTATTTCCATGTGTAATTGGCTTTTACCTTCTCTAGTAACATAAATTACATGAGCAGATTATATGAACAAGATACACAAACTATAAATCGAAATAGAATATTGAACCGAGTCCTTTGAAAACCACAGTCTCCTTAAAACAGATTTGCCACCTATCGAGGGTGTTGTAGGTTGATCGGTATCTGTCTCCCAGGACAAAACGGTTGAACCACGAACATCGGAACACCTCTACTGAACGCCTTAGTGAACTAAACGTAGTCTCTCTCTCTCTCTCTCTCTCTCTCTCTCTCTCACACACACACACACACACACAAAAAGACAAAAAATGAGTTTCTAATGAAGCGTAGGAATCCGAAAAAACTTGTGTCTTGAACCAATACGGGTATGTAGTCTTATACCCAAGATGAGATCCTTGAGATGCAGTCACATGAATGGAGGAAAAAAAATACCAAAAAGAAGTCTGCCATCAAACTTGTGGGCAAATGTTATATGAAATTCCAACCGGTTCAGAAACAAAATTAAGTCTCCCTAACATAAATAGCTATCAGATCATTCGTTAGTTTTAAACTACCAATGATATATGAATTTTCAATAAAACTAAACTACAACTGATTTTCTTTTTTGAAATTAATAATATATGAAATTGGTCTAATCTCCTCAATTACAAATCTATTTGGCCATGTTATGTTACGATCCATTAATTTAAAAATTATACGGTTTAAAGTCCTTCACTAAACAAAAATCTCTTAAGGTCTGTTAACAATTTACCATTGTTGTTTTCTCCCTTCCTCTCTGTCTTGGACTTTCTACAACTATCTCTTTCCCCCTCAACACCGGCCTTGCGGGTAGCAACGAGACGGTTGATTTGACCACAGTGGATGTTTAGAACCCATTGGAGCTTCAACGGGGTCGTTGGATTTCGAAATAGGTAGTAGAAGCTGCTATGAGATTGGAAATTTGTTGTTTTGTAGTATAAAATAAGGCATTTTGGTGTCCCTCGAAGTCCAATGGTCTCCGGCGAGGCTGATGAGCGAATGATGTGGTTGGTTTTGAGCCCAGAAATTAAAGCTTAATCGTGTTTGGTTGAGAGCTTCTACACACTCTTCTCTTCTCTTCTCGTTTTGTTTCATTTTGTGACTTTGTCAAGTGAGTAGGTTAGATGTGTCGTCAATCCTGACCTATCAAGTACAGTTCTCATTTTAAAGAAATTTAAAAAGTATGTACAATTTAAAGACAAGGACCCTACTTTTGGCTGAACCATGTGCTTCTCATGCCTTATGATTCGAATCATTTACTTTATAGATCTCGATGCATTTTATATCTCTATAGAATATCAAGTTCATTGTACATTTGAAACTTTAGTCTTCGGATAATGTTTTTTCTTCATTAAACTAACAACAAATACGATTTGAAAAATCAACATAATATATTTTTTGGTTTGTTAACAAAGCTAATGATGTCCAATAAGCTTGATTTTTCTCAACATTGTTATGCGCATCAAACTCAAGAAAATGAACAATTTAGGTTATACTCTCTCCGTCCCAAAATTTTAGCCCACTTTCGCTTTTTCCATTTTCTTTTCAATTGTCTATGCCTTTCAATTTATAATATTTTTTTAAGATTTCTAAAACTTATAATAGAACTGTGGACGCCCCTCCGCGGTTAGGATTTCGATTCGGAGTCGCCACCTAGGTTTTAGCAGATTGTCCCCGAGGAACCGAACTCGATTGACGCGTGCCTCATTTTTAGGATAAGTTCTAGATACCGATCCGTCATCACTATAATACCTTAGGTTTGGGAGCTCGGTTACAAGGGGGGAAGAGTTTTACAGCACTCCCCTCGCCCGGTTTGAAGACCAGTCTCTACTAAGCTTTTTGTGGGATTTATATGAGATGTTTATGATTCAACTTTGAGAAAATAAGCGGGGAAAGGGAAACAGAGCCAACTAAACGATGATAAACACGACAAAGGACTACGATGTATGCTTGTGCTTTGTGAAGTACATGAATGTTAATGATGATATGTGAATATGAACAAACAAAGACATAAAACAGCAAATAAGAGTGTTAAAATGTACAGAATAACAATAAAATAACCATAAAAGGATACTACGAACTGCTACTGAACTAAACCAATTTGATTCTCTGCTAGGGGTTTGAGCGCTCAAAGGGAGGGCTTGAGCGCTTAAACCCTCCTCTCCCATACATGCTTCTGTTGATTTTGACTTGCTTGAAACATGATTTGGACACTGTTGCTTGTTTGAAAACAGGGATTTGTTGGCTTAATAAAACAGAATGATCATGCAAACATAGATTTGAGGCTTATTAATGAATCAAACAAGGCAATAAGTGCTGAATGAGTAAAAATATAACATTGAGAGGCATCCAGAACACTCAAAACACAGTTGGTAGGCTTGTGTGATGAAAACATTTGATGCATTGGAAAACAGTTTGAGTGTTCAAAGGGATAGTTTGAGCGCTCAAACCATCTTCTTGGTTTGAGTGTTCTCATGCCTTCCAGCCTTTATTTGGATCATCAATAACCTTAAAACAATATATAATGATGCACACAACTTTGATCTTCCAGAAATAACAACAAACAAGCTTGCATGAATGAGAGGTATACTTCAAACCAAGCATAAGTATGGTTAGGATGAGAGAGAGTGAGGATCAGACTGATATAGCACAATAATCAACACACACACTATTGGAAGTTTGAAGATATGATTTAGAGCTGAAATAAAAAAAAAAAAACCAAAGATGGAGCAAAATAGCGTTTGGGACCTCAAAGGGATGGTTTAAGGCTTAAACCCTATTTAGGGGATGCGAGCTTTCGTGGTTCCCTGGCTTTCATTTGACACTTTTGTAAACTTTGACCTTCTGATCATCTTTAAAAAGAGTGAGTTGTGTTCATTCATCCTATAAACAAGGCTTGTCATTGCTTGATGATGGTGAACTATCATTTTCATGGCTCTTGGTTCATTGATCAAAGATCAAGAGAGAAGTAAACTGATTTGAAAGTATCTAGACCAACATAGAGCCATAAATGATGATATCAACATGATAAAGCATTAGAAACCACAAAAACCACAAAAATGGCCAAAACAGTTTAAGCGCTCAAAGGGTAGGCTTTGAGCGCTCAAACCCTTTTGACTTATATTTTCAAAAGATAATTTTTTCCCATTTCTTGGACCTTGTAAGCTCATATATAGAAGGTATACAGAACCTCCATGAACTCACTAGCCTCCCTCAGGTTGACCAACCCATAGCTTTTTACATGATTTTCTACCTTTTTGGCTATGATCAAGGCTTGAACTTGAGGTTTTGATGGATGATTGAGTAATGGCTTGGAATGTAGGCTTGAAAGATGACGTTTTGGCAGTGGAGTGAGAATGTGAGTCTGATTGAATGGGTGTTTGAGTAAACAAGGGTGTATATGGGCTTAAACGAGGATGATCAATTGGGTTTTCTTCATTGAGGTTGATTGAGCTTGTATTGGATGATGTTAATGGAAGTTACAATCTGGAAATGGCTTTCTAGAGTGAGAGAGTATGGATGATCAGTTGGGAACCTCTGTATAAGAGGTGAAGGGGTGTTTATATAGAGAGAGAATGGGAGGAAAAATGGGTTTTGAGTTTTAAAAGGCCAATTAGGCTCAATAGGGGTCAAATTAGGCGCTAATACACATGTAGAGGAAGAAATACGCCAGCTATACACCCCCATATCAGCAGAATCTCATGATTAGATGCTTTGCAAAAAGCTGACTAGATAAGGTTTGAGTGCTCAAATGGTGATGTCATGGTTTGAGTGCTTAAACCAAGAGTTTGAGCGCTCAAATGGTCTTGAGCACAGTGGGTTGGTTTGAGCGCTCAAATGGTCTTGCGCACAATGGGTTTGCTTGGCTTATTTTAGTAGTTTGAAGGGTATTTTAGTCTTTTTGGTTTGGTTAGGGTTGTTTGAAAAGGGTTTGTGGTGGTTTTGGGTGGTTCCACAATTTCAAGCCTTGTTTCGAGCCTCGAGGTATGCATGATTGGTCTATTCATCATCGGGAATGCTCGAGAGGTTTCCCGGGTCAAAATCGGGGTATCTACAAAAACTAATTGAAATCTATTGCTAATAAGATCGATATTGCATATATATATATATATATATATATATATATATATATATATATATATATATATTACAGGATATAAACCTTTTTTCATCAAGTTAGAATAGTAGCATGCAAGTGGTGGCTAACTCATGCGGTAGTGTTCTTGGATGCCCCACACTGTATCTTGGGATTAAGTCTTATTCCTCCCTCTCCCTATGTAATAGATTAGGAATGACGAATGACAAAAAGAGAGAGAGAGAGAGAGAGAGAGAGAGTAGTATGAACTAAAACTTTAAGTCCCTCCATCCGGATTTTTTTGTTCCTTATTCTATTAATCTTGTATGATAGATCCCGATTAGTTCTATATGACAATATTTTTAAAGTTACATAAAATATTATAAATTATAAAATATAATCATTTAAAAAATGACAAAAACTCTTAAAATGGACTAATAGATCTAGACTAGAGGGAACATATTTCCTAGCTCCACGCTTCTAGCAGGTGAGAGCATCTCCACTCCTTACCTAAATCCTACATCAAACTTAAATTTGAGTAAAAAAACAACCAAAAAGCCCACTCTACTCCTTCACCAAATTTGACATTACTCAAAATTTTCACCAAATTTAGTGAGAACCAAATCCAACATTAAATTTTGAAGGCTATTTTCTCCCCCTTAAATTTACAACAATATCATTAATGAGGCTTTTACTCAAATTTATGCCTAGATTTACTTTTGCCCATTGGAGTGCTCCATACCAAATCAAGTTTTTACTTCAAATTTTTATTTAAATTTGATAAAAATTTGGATAAGGGGTGGAGGTGCTCTCAAATTTGTTGTACCGTTTCCCATCGTAGTACTGTATGATATTAGGAGTATATATGTTAATCATATTTAATTTCTCAGAATTTTGAGAGCGACGGGCACGGTCCTTAGACGATTGGGGAGGGAGAGAGAGAGAGGGGCGGCGGCCTTCGTGTGCTATTTGATTCCTATTTTTGTTTTTGCGAACTTTTCCTCCTACCTACAAGTCTTCACCACGTTTTTGGCGATCCCCGTTTTCTGGTTTTTTTAGCGGTTCTCTCTCCAAGATTGAACCGGTCATCCATTTATCCCTCTCTCTCTCTCTCTCTCTCTCTACTTTTGTTTTCTACTCAAGTTTCTCCTCTTTCTGTGAGTCTATTAATTGGTTATTTATGGTGTTCGATCTATTGAAATGATCTTGATTTCTCCCTTAATAGAGCCGTGAAATTGGTAATTTGAAGAAGGAATTTGGTTTTGATGTACTTTGGGTTTGGTTTGCATTCTTTCAAGGGAGGCTTTACGAACGGTAAAAAGATTGGGGAGGAGAGGCAAATTTCTACAGATCTAGTCTACCCACCTTTATAACGTTGTGGTATTTTTTTCCTCAATACTATAATTTTTTTTTATTAGTGTTGGTGTTGATTGTTATTGGGGAAGAGAGGCAAATTTCTACAGATCTAGTCTACCCACCTTTATAACGTTGTGGTATTTTTTTCCTGAATATTATAATTTTTTTGTTGGTGTTGATTGTTATAATTTGTGCTTCTGAATGTTTCGACGCTTTTGGATGTGATCTCCATTTGGTGTAGATTATAATAATTTCTGCTGTGAATCTCAGAGGGGAGATAGATTAAAGTTGTCTCGATTGCCCGTCATTCTCAGAGGGGAGATAGATTTGGGAATTGAATTCCAGTAGTCTTCTTCCAGTAATCGTGTGCGTGGAATTGGATTAGTTTGCTGTGAAAATTTTCATTTACCTATTCTGACCACTGGGGGGCTATAAAGGAAATAAGAAGAGGGGATTTTAGTTGAGGGTGGTTGTGACGGATCCTTCTACAGAAAATCGTGAAGGGTCTGATTGTTTGGGTGGTCTGGAGTGCTTATTAAATATTATCCGGGCCCTCCGGATGGGGTCCTGCTTGTCTTCTGAAAGCAGGAGCCCTCTCCCCGGTTCTCCTCTGGGGATTAGGAAGAGGAAGGGCTCCAAAAAGAGGCCCGGCTCTAGAAATTCGTCATTTGACTACAGGAGGGAAGAACAGTTGCATAGGATTCCCGGTCGAATCTTCTTAAATGGATCCACTGAAGTTGCTTCACTCTTTACCCAGCAAGGCAAGAAAGGGACCAATCAAGATGCTATGATTGTGTGGGAGGTTAGTCCGTTGTTGTTTAATTTACCCCTTCATTTTTTACTTATGCTTTTCTAGTAGAATGGTTGAAATAGATCTTAAAAAAAGGTGCTCTATTGAATGTTACTGCATGCTTTTCTTGTTTTGATTGTTGAAATTGTTATATAACTTTGACAGATTTCTGAGTAAGGGCCACTTTAATATTGCCTTTTGGTTGCATGATCCAAGCCCCAAATTACTTGGTTTTGACTACTGCTTTTGCAGCTCGTACATTTAAGGTTACCAAAATGTCTAGCTTTTGATAGTTCGAAATGATCTAGGTTTTTTGGATTTTGAATATCCTGAAACATTATGACCTCGACAGAGCTCAGTGGAAGAAACTGATTCATGTAGCCTACCCCAATTGATTGGACTTGATGTTATATTTGGTTTGGTTGATGTCTAGCTTTTGGTGAGAACTAGATATTGTTCACCGTGCCCACGAGGGCACCACCAGATATTGTAGATGAACGTTCGCTACTCTAACCTTCCCGACCTCAATTTTTTTATTTTTTCAAGGTACAGGTAAAATGGGGGTTCTGGGAGTTGCCGGTGTTATAAATTAAATTCCATTCCATTGGAAATCTGTGCTCGGCTTGTGCAAGTTATATTGTATCATCTTTATCATAGTTTTGAGGTAAAAATTTCAGCTGATGGACTGTCTTCTTTTGTAGCCAAGAAGAATCTATTTTTGTTTTCCTTTGCTGCAGTTTTCACTTTTTCTTTCAGGGCCTGACAAGATCTTTCAGTTGATTCACCAAACCATGTGTTTAGCTCGGAAATTGGAACTCTTTAATTTGTTTGTAGGAAATTGGAACTCTTTAATTTGTTTCTAGTTTGCCATTCGTATTAAGATTTGGCGTTTGTTTATCAAAAGAATATGGTCCATCACATATTAGTTACTCACATTCACACGTTCTCAAACTGTTATAAGTTATTCACTTTCATGAGTGCTCAAACTGTTCTTATGTGGCTGGATTTCCTTATCTTAATTTTCATTTGTTATGCCCTTTTAACTTATCTCCAGTCATTTCTCCGAGCTCTGGTTGTTCACCTTTTGTTTGTATCATGGGGCCAAACACCCTTATTTTACTTTGAAGTTGTCATCAAGTTAATATTATGTTTAACACGTCGCAAGACAGATAAATGAATCTGGTTGATTTTGTGCATTTAAGAAAGCAGTGTTTATGAAGTTCAGTAACATCTCATCTTGGATCTCTTTCAAATGATATCCATTTTTGGTAGTAAGGGCTCCCTTTATGAGTTTGATCCTCAAAATGATATTTGTCTTTTTTGTGGTATCTTTGGCAACTCCAGATGTATAGTTTGTTCTATGAATGTGTTACATTTGCAAATCAGCATATGCTTCATAGCAGCCCAGGAAAACTATATAGACCTTTTGCTTACTAATCCTTAAAAAATTGGTTTCCAGAACTTTGGCTCAAGAACAGACACAGTCTTCTGTGGTGTGTTTGACGGCCATGGTCCCTATGGTCACATGGTTGCAAAACGGGTGAGAGATTCCCTGCCATTAAAATTGAATGCACACTGGGAAGTTAATACAAAGAATGATGAGGTTCTCAGGGAAATCAGTCTTAATGCCACTGGTATAAATGCTGAATGTACTTCCTTTGCCTCTGCTGATGAGGATTCAAGGCCCTCCGTTGATATTGAAGACACTGAAAAGCACTTAGAAATCTTTCAGACATTGAAAGAGTCCTTTCTCAAGGCATTTAAGGTCATGGACAGGGAACTAAAGATGTACACAAGCATTGACTGCTTTTGCAGTGGGACAACAGCAGTTACACTTGTGAAACAGGTTTTTTGACTGATACAAGTTCAATATTTTATTCCAAAGAGACTTTTGGGAAGTTTTCTTGACTCATGAATGCATCAACTGTTCGTATAGGGGGAGTATTTGGTGATTGGAAATGTTGGGGACTCAAGGGCTGTACTGGGTACAAGAGATAAAGATGATTCGCTTGTTGCCGTTCAATTAACTGTAGACCTCAAACCTAATCTTCCAGGTCTCTCTCTCTCTCTCTCTCTGTGTGTGTGTGTGTGTGTGTGTGTGTGTGTGTGTGTGCACGCGAGTATAAGTGGAAATTACCAACATAAACATGATAACAAATTCCATAAGCAAAGGCATTGTAGTGCAAGACATTGTATTTTTCCGTACCGGGGCCGTATGGCTAACGTACGCGTAACCAGTATTCATATGGCATGGTTTCCGGAGTACCCTTGCTTAATAGGTGTGTGTGTACAATGCAAGATGACATCTAAGCAACATGCTGAAGTTGTTTTGATCTGGTGTGAAATGAGTGTTAAAGGGTACAACCGACTACTTGGGCTGCATTTGCCCAACAATGAACTCAAATTTGAGTTGTGGTAATTTAGTTAACTACAACTCTGTTTGGCTTATTACTTTTAGCTATGCAGGGCGGCTATCCACTCAGTTTGGCTATACTCAAGACTCCAGAGAAAGGGTTTGGAATTCGACGTCCCCTTAGTACGAGGGGTCGTGGACTCCTTCTGTATTTAGGATCCCCTTTCAGAAATTGCATTAAGGTTTATGAGAGTGTGTATGTAGAAATGAGGAAACATGTGGGTGCAGACTATCTCATTCCTAATTAACGGTGCTTGCCAGAATATGACCAATATTGGGTCACCAAGTTTCTTGCTGGTGATGTGAATTTGTATTTGTGCTCCTTGCCATTTTCTAGCTGCATGGATTCATATGACTGCTAAGAAACCGAGTGGGGGGAAATGAATCACATCAACGTATAGTTGAATTCATGGTGGAAGAGTTGCAAACGATTCACATTACTTTGGAGTCAGAATTCCTATCGTGTTGTATTCAGGTGGTACAACAATAAGGTGGCCAGGTATTTTGGGTAATGAGTTTCACAAGCTTAAAGTTCAAATACTTAAGTAGTGAGTACTTGAGGTTAGGGTAAGCAGGTGCAGATATATTTCTGAATTGAAGGAGATAGGTGCACCAAGGTTCCAATGGAAAAGAAAAGAAGCATCGGAGGCATGTTCCACTTGGCTTGGGGTTTATTGGAGCCTAGGGGCGAGGCTCAAGTCAAGGCCTGAGCCTTATTGAAGAAAGGAAGACCTAGTCAAGAAAAAGTAGTAAAAAATATTACTCCAAAAATGACATTCATGATTTCTATAGAATAACAGAAATAAGAGCACGTACGTCGTGTGAGGTCACTTAATACCTTTTTGCACAATAGCAGCTACATGGCAGATAAACCACTACCCATTGCCGACAAAAATGACTTCTCCTTATCAGAACAAACTAAAGATAGTGAAACACTTTAAAAGGTTGACCCAGATTGGAAAAAAAAAAAAAAAAAAAAATGGAGGAGAGAAGAAGTATGAAACTTTGACCGACACGAATAAGAAATAACAGAGACTCGATTGAGTTTGTCGATAGGTGGCGTGAAGTTTATGGATTGCAAAGAGACTTCAATTGGTTTGTTGCGAATAAAAGAAGTGTTTGTTTTGCCTTCCTGGTTTTAGATTAACTATTTGAACCCTTTTTTTTAAAAAAATATTTCATTGCGAGTTGAAAGAGACGATTGCCTCTTGTTCCTTCCGCTGTGAGGAGAGGTGTGCGCCTGAAGCGCTGATGGGGCTTTCTATCTCTTTGCTTGCCCCAGCCTCCTTGAGGCGCACCCTGATCCTGGTTCAGCCTCAGGCTTGGGTGCACCCTTAACATTGTTAATATAGGATTTTTGTACTAGTCTGAATTCAAGAGAAGCTCTATCTTCTTTTATTTATTTTTTGCATCAAATACACCAATCAAACTGGCCATTCTAATTTTACATTGATTTCATGTGCTCAAGGATGTTGCATGTTGAATCTAGAATTCCTCTTGGGTGGACTCTGCATGTTTCTCTAACAATAAGTTAGTTTTTTAATTGCTTATTTACTCCCTCTGTCTCAAATTGTTCCCCCTTTTGGGTTTCCGTGCATTTTGCAGGGAAAATCTTAATGTATTAGCATTCATTTTTTTTCCAAAAAATTTTACACCAATTTAAAGATCTCATTGAGTAGAAAAAAATGGTGTAAATTTTGTTAAAAAATAATTCTCATAAACACATTATTTTTTGCGTGCAAAATGCACGGTTCCCCAAAAGGGCAAGCAATATGGGACGGAGGGACTTTTTTTAAAACTTTTTCTATGTAAATATTTTTGAAAAAAAAAATATTTCTGAACAAAAAATGATTTTTAGGTTTGAACGAGTTTTTATAGCTTAGCATTGTTATCTAATGTTACATAGTTATTTAACTTAATATGAATTTTTAATGTTACGTAGTTATTGAACTTAATATATGTCTGTCTCTTTTAATTTTTAATGTTACATAGTTATTTAACTTAATATCAAAAATGGATTTGCTTAACGCCTCATGGCCTAGGCCTCGCGATGCAATTTCTTAAAATGCCTCATGTTAAGCTCGCCTCTAAAAACATTTGTTTTTAATTCAATATCTTAAATGGTTAAAAGACTGGGAGAATCAACAAAGCACGTACTCTAGAGATACCCACTCATCAGAAGCTCCCTCGACGCGTGTCAAACACTTGCTTAAGTGTGTCCTGGCTAATTTGAATTAGACATGCTTGAGACATGTGGGGACACATATGTCTACCTTTTATTTATTCACAATTTTTTTTTTTACTCAGCGTAAGTCAGCATTATTAGTTGTAGTTAGTGAGGATTTAAACCTTGTCAAATGCGTAGGGGTACATGATGTCTAGTACTGGACTACCACTCTACTTGCCATATGTCTAGCTTTTAGATGTATATGAAAGGCATAACAATTTTGAAAAATTGAACATGCGATCTGATGGTCATGGTGGTATCACATATGACGTGTTTACATATATTAATCCCTCTTCCTTTTTATTCTTGGATTTGATGGTTTTTGAATGTCAAAATTCCAGTTTGTTTGTGTAAAAATGTTCTAGAATAGTTGCAAGTTTCAACTGTTCATACTTCCTTTTCTAGTACGTGGATTGGGAAAATCATTACTTCAACTTCCACTATTTTTTTATAATACCATGGATGATTTTTAATGCAAAAAATCTATGTAGATTACAATTGTCATATATCTTAGACGAGTTTTTTGTTGTCTATAGACAAATGGTTGCAATTTTTGCGATGTTGCATTGGCTTCTATGTCCTGTCAGTATTACATCCTTTCGATTGTTATTATATTGGGTTTCTTTTTTCATATTGTCTAGTTCTTAATTCGGTCCTCGTATTTCATTGTTTAACCTAGCAGGTGAAGCTGACAGGATCCGAAAATGCAGAGGGCGTGTTTTTTCACTTCGAGATGAACCTGAAGTTGCCCGAGTTTGGCTGCCAAACAACGATTCCCCTGGACTTGCTATGGCCCGTGCTTTTGGAGATTTCTGCCTCAAGGATTTTGGTTTGATCTCTGTCCCTGAAATTACGTGTCGATGTCTAACTGGGAAGGACGAATTTGTTGTTTTGGCGACAGATGGGGTATGAGACCCAATTGCTTCTTTAAAAGTCTTGTTGGGTTCCTTATTTTCCGGGTCAAACTGTCTAAAGTTTTTTCCCCCCCCTTTGTTCCTCGCCGTTATTGTAGATTTGGGATGTCCTTTCAAACAAGGAAGTGGTAGACATTGTAGCTTCTGTCCCTGCACGTTCGTCTGCTGCTAGAGCTCTTGTTGAGTCTGCAGTTAGAGCTTGGAGGTGCAAATACCCTACTTCCAAAGTAGATGATTGTGCTGTGGTATGCCTCTTCCTAGATTCAACCTCGAACAATATCTCTACTGCTTCCATCACCAAATCCAAGGAGAATGTTGACGGTGTGAAAGAGGATCTTCCCGAACCTCCTATCGCTACTGGGCTTGATCGCTCTGGTACCGTTAGAAGTGGTGAAGAAACCTTTCCGCAACAAAAGAAAGAGGAATCCTCAGTAAATGAAGGAGAAATGCAAATGGAATTAGCAGGAAAAGATTGGTCCGCTCTTGAAGGGGTTTCTCGCGTGAACACTTTGTTGACTTTGCCAAGGTTTGTCCCGGGTAAAGAGGAGAAAGCTCGGAAATGATGAAGGGGTGTTATTGTCGACCTGAACTTGACTTTCTTCGTTTATAAATTCGTTACCTATTTGTCTGTGATTTATTTTATCTACAGAAGGAAAAAAGCAAAAAAGATTGTAGGGCCTTTGATGCCTGGAGAGGGGTGGCCAGCTATATTAGTGTCTGGGAAATTATCCCTTGTCTCTCTTGTGGGTTTGGAATTTTGTATAATCCAACTCTCTTTTTTTATTTTTCTTTTTTGGTCTTTTTTTTTATTTTTGATATGTTGGTTATTTTTTACGAGCTGAAAATAATTTTGTGGTCATGAAGCTGTTAGTCTCAACTTGCAAGATATTTAGGATATCATTTATCTATGAAATCTGATTGGAATAATTTTGTTGATGGTATGAGCCTGGGCTTGTGTTGGATATCGCTTAGTTGAATGAATGCAATGAATTCTTTATTGATAAATAGCACAGCGGATGGATACGGATGACGTAACAAAAAACACAAAATGATGCAACATTTTCAAACCACAAAATCCCACAAAATTTTCAAAATATCGTGAATAATGATTTTCAAATGACATACTCTCTCTATTCCTTTTTTAGTGTAGACATTTTTATTTTAGATTGTTCCTTTAGAGGTATTTTTTACACCCGATTTAAAATTTCTGGAGCCGCCCCAACCCCCAAAAAAAGGTCTCAACTTGAAGTAAAATTGGTGTCAGTTGTTTCCCACTTTTGATTCTCTACCACTTTGTTGTTCTCTTCCAACGTGGTTTGATAATTGTGAAGCTAAAGAGAATGAGACAGGTCATAATTCGGTGGTTGGATAACAAAATGATTTAGACATTTCATATGGAGTAGCTTAATTGATAAAGGCAAAACAGATTGAGATTGCAGAATATAGGTCCGTCCACTAGTATGTGAATCCTTCTCCACCTATTGAAAATCTTATCATCTCCGTTCGAATGTGTCACAATTCCCAACGGATCAGTGGCCTCGTCGAGCTGGGCGCTGGGCGACCCCATTTTGTGGGCCAAATCGCTGTACGATGGACCGACGAATGTTTATATAACCCGCGTAGTTGTCAAAGAGGACGTGAACAAAAATGTTACGATCGATCAATACGACATGTGATGTCATTCGAAGTGTTTATGGCAATGATACGTAGAGGACAAGTCAAGTGACTCTGATCACTATTTTATAATAACAAAAATATTTAATTAAATGAAAAAATTGCTACTATTTTAAATAGTGACACTATTTTAAATAGTGACAAGCATTTCAAGTAAAGTTTCGGGTGCCAGCTGAGTACCAAGTGGCGGTATCCAGTTTGCATCTCAGTTGTCTAAAAATGTTTTGGACGGTCCAGATTTGTGAGAGAGAGAGAGAGAGAGAGAGAAATCCGGAGTTTTTTTTTATTTATTTATGAAAATGACGTTAATTTTCAAACAATTCAGTAATCTACCGTTCTTTTCAAACTATTTATAAAACTATCGTCGTTTTGTACTTCTCATTTTCAACCTGAGATCTTTATTTACTTCTCATTCTCAAATTGAGACTTCAAATTACATCTGACGTGTTGCCGTCCAACGTGGATCTTTGGCCAGTGTGTCTATACATACTTCTCATTTTAGACATGAGAAGTCCTCAAAAATCTCAATTTGGACCTGAGAAGTCTTTTTAATTTATGCTTTACTAACTGAAAACATACTTCTTGTGTTGGAAAGTATGGACCTGAAACATACTTCTTTTTGGACCTGAAAAGTATTTTATACATCTCATGTTCGACCTGAGAAATACTTTTATCTCTCATTTTTCCCTTGTCCAACCAAAACATTATGCCCTTGATTTTTCCTCAACTGGCGTCTCACCTGAAGCAGAGAACAGAGTACGTGTCTTTCTCTGAATCGAGAACGCCTCCTCCTTCTTCCTCGCCGATCTCTCTCTCTCTCTCTCTCTCTCTCTCTCTCTCTCTCTCTCTCAACCTCTTGATACGGAGTACATGTCTTTCTCTGAATCTAGATCTATCTGTCTTACCTCTTGGAAAGTGGTATGGGTTGGATTGATTTAGGGTTTTTTATTAGCGGTTGGGCTAGTTAGAATGGCTTAGAATGACTTTATTTATTGTGTGCAACAGTCATTGAGTTGAAATACATGCTTCTGATATGTTGTTAGAGGGTTCTAAATGGTCGATTAGAGAGAATGAGAGATTTTTCAGAATGTTAGCGGAGAGCTTATATGGTTGCCTTGGTGGAGATGATAGTAGACTTCAAAATGAATGTTTTCTTTTGGACAATGTAAATTGTAGTGATTTTCCGTCATAATTTTGTTTCGGATTACCTTTAGGCATAGCATTCGCTATGCATTAAAAAGTTATTGATAGAAGTTTTTGTCTAAGTTTTCAGAAGTTGAGGGAAAAAGCAACAATGAGTTTCTTTTTTTAAAAAAAATTTGGTCTCGTTTTTAGTTTCTTGTTTAAAAACTTGATATTTATTTTGTTACTAGCATATTTATTTTGTCTGGTTAGCGAAGCGGCAGACAATGGCCATGAGATAGGGATGGGATTCATACATATTGCTAGGTGCATATAAAGAAAACATCTTCGTACATTTAAAATTAGTAGTATATAGATTGAAAAGATTTAAAAACATGCTTTTAAAATAAATTCCAAGTGGGCCAAAACATCACTTGCAAGCGTGTTTTTGAAGGTCCCTTTTTAAAAATGTGCATTAGAAAATATGCTTTTTAGGCGGATTATGATTAACCAATGTCAAAACCGTGTTTGCCAAACACAATTTTTGTGAAACCGTGATTGCTAATCACGTTTTCATGTATTTCAAAAATAAAGTTTAAAATGTTGCATTTTAATTACTTAAGTTATAAAATAACTCAAATCGGTTAATCGTCCATAGATATTACCACCCTAAACTGTAAATAAGATGATCGAAGTTAGTAAAAATGAGAGTTAAAAAGACTTCTCAGGTCCAATATGAGATGTTTAAAGACTTCTCAGGTCCAATACAAGAATTATGTTGGACAGTTAGTAAATAAGAAGTTAACTGAACTTCTCGAACATGAGATGTTTAAAATACTTCAATTAACTTCTCAGGTCCAACATGAAATGTTTAAAATACTCGAGAACTATGTTCGCAGAAATTAAACCAACTTCTCATTTTGGACATGAGAATTATGTATGGACACGCTGGCCAAATATCCATGTTAGACAGTGACATGTTGGATGAAATTTCAAGAAACTTCTCAGTTTGAGAATGAGAAGTAAATAAAGATCTCAGGTTGAAAATGAGAAGTACAAAACAACGGTATTTTTGTAAATAGTTTGAAAAGAACGGTAGATTGATGAATTGTTCCAAAATTAACGTCATTTTCATAAAAAGCTCGAGAAATCTGAGCCGTCCAAAACACTTTTGGACAACTGAAATGTGCATTCGGGTACCACGTGTGCGGTGCCCTATTTGCACCCAAAATTTTTTCCATCCACAAGGATTAAAAGGCTAAATTTGCGCGAGGTTTGATTGCTTTTCAATTTAGTTAGGAAAATGGATTTTTGATGGTTAATTTATAAGATATTAAACACCAATCAAATATGAGAGAAAATTGATTTGGGAATAAATTTAGGGTTTTGAATCCACCTGATTCTTCGTAATGAAGTTTATGGAATGACGAAGGCTAACTATTCAAGTCAAACTGGAGTGGGTTAAATCCAATTTGCCCTTGAGATGAGTTAAGCACGTGCCATGATAACTACTACGTGAGGGTAGTTAGCTCGGCTCTATTACGTAGGGGTTCCCTAACCCTGCGCCGAGTTGTATTGATCATGAATATGGTCAAGTTAATGAACTAAGTACCAAGTGAAGGTGCACTAGCTCGGCATAGGCCACAAGGGGATGTCCCAGGTGGCTGAGCTAGATAAATAATAAACATAGCTTAACAAACAGTCTGGAATACATAACTCAGTCCAGTACCAGCTTGACACGAATGGACTGAGCTACATATGAGTCATGCCAAGCTATGTGGAAGCATGACACTACTTTATATAGGGCAGTGAGACATTCCAGAAGATTCTAAGTCGATTCCTATGAGATAGGGGGCAATCCCGTAGATAAAGGGATTGACATAAGCATTCCTAATGCAATTAGGAATACACCCCGTATAGGAAAGAAACTTATATGGAAAGAGGTCTAATGCAAGAAGAGATCTTGCATGATCTGGCACCACTAAACCTAATACGAAGAGTCCTATTAGGAAAGGTTCCCTAAAGTGAATGGGAAACCAAGGGCACGAGATGCCTAAGTTAGCAAACCATCTTCACTTATAAATACAGCATGACACTCACGAAGAAAGGTATGCGGTGATACCCTGTCATATGCATTGTTCTTTGCTTAATTAGTGAATCCAATATTAACTTAAGCATCGGAGGACCTTTGCCAATGAGAGGCAAAGGTACTCTAACCTTTGACTGTCATGCAGATCTAGGGTGCAAGCAAGGTCGCACATGATCAAAACCCTACATGGATTTTATCCCCGTACAATTGGCGACGTCTGTGGAAAACCTTACGAAAAGCTTCTTCCAGAAGAAATCACTCGACAATGGTGGCCTCAGAATCTGTATTATGCACTCCACGCCATGAAGTTGTGGAGGACGATATTGAGACAACTCCTATGCACAATACGAAAATGGATGCAAGGGTAGATAAAACTCCTATGGCTCCGAAAGCGCCACAAAAGAAGCCTACTGCCAAAAGATTTAATTTAGGTGATCTTCCTGAGATCCCTAGGTATAGGGAAAGACGCTTGGTGATCCATGACTCTCCTAGAACCGAAGAGCGAGGAAGGCACTCAAAAATACCACCAAGAGATGGGGCGGCCTCTCCTTGCCGTGAGAGGAGGAGGAGCCCCCCGAGGAGGAAAGATCACAGGCGAACAAGGGATCGTGAACGAGAAGAAAGCCCTGACTGAAGAGAAAAAGAGTCGGAAGAGCTGGCATGAGAAGTCACTCGACGTGAAAAATAAATTCAAGACTTGAAAAAACAACTCCAAGAGAAGGAGAATGATTTGCGCTCACGGACGCGATCTGTGTAGCACGAGAAAGAAAGGAGTCATCATCGTTATGATGTCTCCACTGGAAGGGTGGTCTTTCCATGAAAAAGGAGAGAAAGAAGTAATTCCGAAGAAAAAAGGGAAAGGAGAAAGCATGCAAGGGACATATATGAGAGATCTGATTCCAATGAGCAGCCCCATCAACAACATGGGAGAAGGCGAGAGATGGGCCAAGCAGAGGGAGGTCCCAGAATTGCACTGGGAAGCATCAAAAGAAGCCCTAGGCCAAATCTCAAAGTCACCCCTAGCTCATTGGATCAGAGCAGAAAAGACCCCGAGCAGGGTGAAGCACTCGACGTTTATACTTTATGAGACCAATACAGACTCAGTGGCCCACATCCAGCACTACCAACAGGCCATGTTCATGCACAAGCAAGATGATGCCTTGTTGTGCAAGATGTTCCCGTCCAGTTTGGGAAAGGTGGCCTTGAGTTGGTACCATAAACTCCTAGAGGGGTCAGTTCTGTGTTGGACTCAGCTGGCCGAGGAGTTTACTGCTTGGTTCCTGACTAGTTGAGCAGCCCCAAAGACATTTGATGCACTAACCTCTATGAGACAGAGGGACGATGAAATGCTAAGGCAGTACTCCAAACGCTGCTGGAAAACTTTCAATGAGATTGAGAATTGCAGCGAGGAGTATGCCCTTGCTATCTTTAAGACGAGCTTACCCGTGCACAGTAAGTTACGAGAATCACTTACCATGCACCCAGTCAAGACTGCGGCCAAACTTATGGAGAGGATCCCGGAGCATGCACGGGTGGAGGATGACATCGTGCAAGTAGGAGGAAAAATTGTAGCTAGACAGCCCCAGCTTCCCGAGAAGAACGCAATGGAGTCCAAAGTGTACAAAAAGGAGTACACGACATGGAAAAAGGACTATACACAATAAAGGAAGGATAAGGCAGAGCTAGATCCTAAATCCTATTTCAACATTATGGCGACTTTTAATATTCCAATCTACAAGATGCTATATAGGATTAAGGATCAACCATGGTTCATGAGGCCACCAAAGATGACTGGTAACCCAATGAAAAGGAGGGAAGCCAATCAATATTGCAATTACCACAGAGATTGGGGCCACATGACTGAAAATTGCGCGGAATACAAGAATTTCTTAGACGAGAAAGTGGCAGAGGGCCACTTGAACGAGTTTCTTATGGACGATCAAAAGGATGCCGAGCAGATAGAAGAGATGGGCTACGAGAAAGGTCCAAAGGGCACAATCCATATGATACATGGATTGGTTGCCTCGTACACCCACAACGAGATCAGACACATTCAGAGGGCTAATGGACTGGCCAAACAGATCCTAAAACTTGGCTAGAAGAGACCAAGGACTGAGGGGGTTCTGGAGGTTCCCATAACCTTCTCTAATGATGATTTAGATGGCGTAACAATGTCACATAATGATGCATTGGTTATTACCCTACGCATAGGGGATTACGATGTGGAAAAGATCTTGGTGGATCAAGGAGCAAGCACAGAGATCATGTATTATCACACTTTTAAAAAGATGGAACTTTCGTCCAGCTCCCTACAAAGTGCCTTGTCCCATTGGTCGGCTTCAGTGCACAGACAGTTTGGCCTATGGGAAAGGTCACACTGCTTGTCTGAGCAGGATCAGTTGTTCTTAAAACCGACTTCCTAGTAGTAGACCTCCCATCTTCCTATAACGTGATTATAGGGAGAATATGGATGCACAAAATGAAGGCTATCTCCTCTACTTATCATCAGAAAATCAAGTATCTAGGGGTAAATGGTACTGAGTGCATTAGGGGAAACCAGAAGGTCGCCGACCAATGCTTCAATATGGTCATAAAGAAGTCCTCGAGGGCTGAGCATGTACAGACGGTTGAGGTTCTAGACCAGCCGACCTTGGAGGACGTTGGAGAAGACCCCACTAAGAAAATGGTGGAGGAATTGAAGAAGATTCAGATCAAAGACGATGACTCGGAGAGGTATTTCTTGGTTGGCAAAACCCTTGCCGAACAGGAAGAGAGTGAATTGGTTGCCTTCTTAAAAGACCATATTGACATTTTTGCTTGGACACCCCAGGAGATGCCTAGGATAGACCCTGAGGTAATTTGCCATCATTTAAATGTTGATCCACAAGCATAAACAAGTCATACAAAAGAAAAGAAGGTCGGCGCCGCAGCACGCAGACGTTGTGATTGAAGAGGTGGAGCGGCTGCTTGAAGCAGATGCCATACGAGAAGTGAGCTATCTAGAGTGGTTGGCTAACACAGTTGTGGTAAAAAAGAAGAATGGGAAGTGGAGAGTTTGTGTAGATTTCACAAGCCTCAACAAAGCATGCCCCAAGGACAGCTTTCCACTCCCAAGATTAATCAACTGGTGGACAGAAGGCTATGAGAGGATGAGCTTCCTTGATGCATATCGAGGATACCATCAAATAGCCATGTATGAACCAGACCAAGAAAAGACCTCCTTTATCTCGCCAAGGGGGCTGTATTGCTACAAGGGCATGCCGTTTGGACTAAGGAATGCCGGGGCAACTTTCCAAAGGTTGACAACAAAAATGTTCAAAGATCAGCTTGGCAAGACCATGGAGGTTTATATAGATGACATGGTGGTAAAGAGCAAGATAAAACCTGACCACCTAGTCTACCTTAAGGTGACTTTTGACATCCTAAGGAAGTACAAGTTGAAGTTGAACGCTTCAAAGTGTGCCCTTGGGGTCAGCTCGGGAAAGTTCTTGGGACACTTGGTGACTGAAAGGGGGATTGAGGCCAATCCAGATCAAATTATAGCTCTTCAGAGCCTTCAAAGTCCTAAATTAATGAAAGAGGTTCAAAGGTTAATAGGGATGACAGCAGCACTAAACCGTTTTATCAGCAAATCATCAGATCCTTGCAGGCCATTCTTTCAGCTTCTAAAGAAGAGAGAAGGGTACGAATGGGGAGCCGAGCAGGAGCATGCGTTCCAGGAACTAAAGCCCTACTTATCTTCACCTCCTTTGCTCTCTACTCCAGAAGCTAGGGAGTGGTTGATACTGTATTTGGCAGTGTTCGAGCAAGCGGTCAGCTTGGTTCTCCTACGAATAAAGGAGACAGAGCAGGGTCCTGTTTACTTTGTAAGTAAAATGCTACTGGATGCTGAAACACATTATTTACCGTTGGAAAAATTTGGTGTATGCCCTTGTCACAACCTCAAGGAAATTACCACAATATTTCTTGGCCCACCCCATTACTGTATTTGCTGAGTACCCATTGAAGGCCTTATTGTGCAAAGCATATTTTTCTGGTCGGATGTCAAAGTGTTCAATTGAGTTAAGTCAGTTTGATTTGGACAATCAGCCAAGGACGACAATCAAGGGGAAGATTTTGGCTGATTTTGTGACCGAGTTTACTCCAACAGTAGCTCCACCACCACCGACTCACCACGAGAAAGAACAGGGTGTCATTCCCGAGTAGCCAATGAGAGTGGCCGAGATAGACCCAAAAGAATGGAAGTTGTATGTTGACGGATCAGCTTGCAACAAAGGGTCAGGAGCAAGAGTGGTGCTCTTCTCACCTAAAGGTCTGGTGCTTGAACAAGCACTAAGACTGGGATTCAGCGCCACCAACAATGTGGCCGAATATGAAGCCTTGCTAGGTGGATTAAAGAGTGCCCTGGAACTCAAGGTGAGTAAGATAAGAAGCTAAGAGTGTTTTGTGACTCACAGTTGGTTGTTAATCAACTTTTAGGGGAGTATGCTGCGAAAAATGAAAAGGTGGTTGCATATTCAGAGGCAACCAAGGACTTGCTAGACCAATTTGATAAGGTCCACATTCACCAGATCAACTCGGGGAAGAATGCACATGCAGATTCACTGGTTTGTTTGGGCTCGGCAATCAATACAAAGTATTGCCGAATAGTTGCCGTGGATTACTTGAGTGAGGCAAGCATTGGCCGAGCAGTTGAGATAGTGATGGAGACTAAGCTTGGGCCGAGCTAGATGGACCCAATAGTGGCATACCTACGAGATGGGACTTTGCCAGAGGACAAAAGAGAAGCACACAAGATCAGGACCAAGGCCGTACGCTTTTGGCTCTCCCCAGAATGTAAACTTTATAGAAAATCCTTCCTTGGTCCATATTTATTATGTGTACACCCTGCTCTGGTCCAAAAGTTCCTCCATGAGATCCATGCTGGGACATGTGGAGGACACACAGGTGGACGGTCCATTGCTCACAGAGCAATATCCCAAGGATATTGGTGGCCTTACATGCACGAAGATGCCAAACTTTTTATTAAAACATGCGAAAAGTGCCAGAGGTACTCACCTCTGATCCGAGCACCAGCGGAAGATCTGTTGCTGTTAACAAGTCCATGGCTATTCGCACAATGGGGATTGGACATCGTGGGTCCTCTCCCCATGGCAATAGGGAAAATAAAATTCCTCCTCATTGGCACAGACTATTTTACCAAATGGATAGAGGGGGAAGCCCTAGCCAAGATCACTGAGGCCATGGTGGAGGAATTTGTGTGGAATAAGATTCTAACAAGGTTTGGGGTCCCATATTCCATTATCTCTGACAATGGATCCCAATTTGGAAAAAGGTTTAAGGCTTTCTGTACTCAGTACGGCATCAGAAATTATTACTTTACTCCGGCTTACCCGCATAGTAATGGGCAGGCAGAGGCCTCAAACAAGACTATCCTAAAGAGTCTTAAAAAGAGGTTGGAGAGCAAGAAGGGAAAGTGGCCAGGCGAGCTGCTAGCTGTCCTTTGGGTATACAGAACAACTCCATAGCGATCTAAGGGAGAGACGCCGTACTCCCTTTCTTATGGAATAGAAGCAGTTATACCACTAGAAATAGGATTGCCGACCAACCAAATTGCTCTGGTGGAGTCAGGTGGCAACGGTAAAGCCCTCGCTGTCACGCCCTGATTTTCTTTATAAACATAAATACATATCTTCCACGTGGAGATCAAAGCCATCCATAGTCAAAGTCATATACAACCCAAAAATAAAAGGAAGTCAAAGAGAGTCTAACATACCTGAATATAATTACATGAGTATTATAGTTCCACAATTTTACAACTAAAAGCAATGAATTACAAGTTAAGAGTTCATCTTTTCCAAAATACTTCTAATCCAAGAGAATCTCCTAACTGGTCCAATGAGCTATCAAAAGATGAAGTGATGCATGATCAACTAAGCTGTGTACCTGAAAATTTTAAGGGTGAGCTCACTAGCCCAGTAGAGAAATGTCTAATAAACCTAAGTGAAAAGAAACGTACATGAGCGATAGACAAGAACATATAGGTCATGTAATAAGAGTTAAGCGAGAGTTTACATGGTTAAAGGGCTAGAAACCACACATAAGCTATTAGATTTCATACACTACCGTCTCTCGTGTCCAACTCATACCTGACACATACCCGACATGCTACACGTGTCCTCCACATTCACCATATGCACCTCATTCCTTTTAAACATTTAATTATTCTCCGGGCATGCCATATAGACCCCGTGTCACTCTGGGCATACCATGAAGGCCCCATGTCACTCCGGACATACCCCTTTCAGACCCCGTGTCACTCCGGGCATACCCTTTCGGGCCCTGTGTCATCATTACCACATTCTAAACTTCATTTGATGCTCGTTAATATCATTACGGTATCCACGTGTCTCGTCGTCTTAATTTCATTTGTTGGTTTCACGCCAATCTCGTGTTTCGTGCCACTCGAAGGTATCCATAAAAGTAATCTCGACCCGAATGTCAAGGATGTCAAAGTGACCCTCCCAGGCTCTAATATGTGACCAAAAACTCACACAAATGAGACACAAACAACGGATCATGATTCATGAAAATTTTCAAGAAAATGGGTATTCTATCAATAGGAGATTAGGTCCTATTGATAGGACGCTGATCAAATTGGCCACTATTGAAGCATCAGAGAGTTCTATTGATAGGAGGTAAAGTCCTATTGATAGGGCGTCAGAGGCTCCTATGGATAGGAGATGAAGTCCTATCGATAGTGCAGCCATCAGATTGGCCAGAGCAAAAGAAGAAAGGCTCCTATTGATAGGAGATGAAGTCCTATCGATAGGACAGTACGAAATCCAAAATTTTTCAAGTAAAGAGAGAATCAATAGGGCTTCTTTTTGGGCATTTTCTTGGTTCCAAATGGACATGTAAAGATGCAAAAGAGGCTCAAACAACATAGAAGCACAATATATCACCAATTTACAAGATGAAATGGTTTTCTCAAGGAAATCAACAAGTCAAGGGAAATTTAGCAAAAACAAATGACTATACACACACATACATAACATTTACAGTTAGAAAGATTAGAAATTCCCCTACCTCTTGTGATTTGGCTAGAAAAACCTCCAAGAAGCAAAATCCAAACCCTAGCTTCAGGATCCAAGGAAAGTTCTTCGAACACCGGAGTGAAATAAGCACATCTACTTGTAGAGCATGAGATTTTATGAAGGTTTTGTGAAGGAAGTAAGTTTGGAGCTTGAGATTTGGCTAGGTTGGTGAAGAGAGAAGCTTGAGGAGCTGTGGAGGGGAGAGAGAGAGTGAGAGGGAGTTGGCTAGGTAATTGGGAGAGAAGATGAACTTCTCTCTCTCTTTTCTCACCACACACACATATAACACATGATATAATTACACCACAAGTCCAAATGTGACTAGTGTAATTCAAATGCACCCAAATCAACTTATACATCACCCATAATCCAATACTTAGTCAATCTTAACATTTTACACAATTCCTCACATTAACCCATTGTTATTTTCGAAAAAAGAAAATTTATTTAAAAACACCAGTCCTTACACTCGCCAAGCAGCTTGACTTCACCGAGGAAAAGAAAGAGCGTGCACTGATCACTTTGGCAGCATACCAGGAGCAGCTACGAAGGAGATACAATAAGATGGTGTAGCCAAGGGAATTTAAGGTTGGAGACCTGGTCCTGAGGAAAGTATTGGCTAACACCAAAGTGTCTTCAGATGGGAAGCTCGGGCCGAACTGGGAAGGCCCATACAAGATCATTTGGATTGCTGGTATTGGGGCCTATCGTTTGGCCGACCTGGATTTCCCACAACCATGGAACGTACAGAATTTGAGAAAATTTTACCAACAATTTGTTATTTTTGACTACGAATATAGTCACGTTTTTATGAGTACGAGTACATTCCATTGATTGGATAGCACTATTTTTTGGCTCTCTACTTTAATGCGAATGCACATCCTTTCTTTTTATATGCAGTGTACCAATGTCTTTCTTCGGTCAAACAATGTGTGCCCTTCGTCCAAACCAACCCTATTACTTTTATATGCATCAAATGTTTTCTCCTTCTACTAGGAAACTTTTTGGATTTTCCTTCTAGTATAGCTGGATATTTGGAGAAGTGCAGTTCCAAATCATGAGTATACCTAAAACACCATGACTATCGCCTTCTAGTGATCGGGTCCTGGATTACTCGTGTATCTACTCAGCGTGCTCACCAAGTAGGCTAAATCGGGACTTGTACATCTCATCAAGTATATTAGACTCCCAATTATCCAAGAATACTCCAATTGAAATACGTCGTCCCCCCATTCTTGGATAAATGGAGGTTTAAATCCACAGGAGTCCTTGCGACATTCGTATTAGATTTGTTGAATTTATCAAGAATCTTGTCAACATAGTGTGTCTAAGACAACACAAGTTCGTCAGATGTTTTGGTGATATTGACATCCAAAATCAGATCCACAAGGCCCATATCCTTCATGTCAAACTTAGAGTTTAACATATTCTTGGTAGATTGGATAATCTTATCATTACTACCAATAATGAGCATTTCATCAATGCATAGACACAATGACATAACCTTCGTCTCTGTCCTTGACAAATACACATTTGTCGCATTCGTTGATTGTGAAACTACTAGAAAATGCAACATTGTCAAACTTCTCATGCCATTTTTTCGTTGTTTGTTTTAGACCATAAAAAGATCTAACAAGCCTACAGACTTTCCATTCTTGTCCCAGCGCGGAAAAACCCTTGGGTTGTTCCACGTAGATTTCTTCTTCTAAATTTCCATTCAGAAAAAGCTGTCTTAACATCCATCTGATGTATCTCAAGATTTCACAAAGTTGCGATAGTGATTATCATCCGAATAGAAGTAATCCTCGAACATGTGAGTAAGTATCAAAGTATCTAGGCCTTTTATTTGTTTATATCCTTTGATATTAAGCCTAGCTTTGTACTTATCTATTTGAAACATCTACCTTCATCTTCCTTTTGAAGATCCATTTATAGCCAAGAGGCTTACTGTTTGAGCTATATCCACCAGTTCCCAATTATGGAAATGAAGTCTATCTCACTTTTTATAGCCTCCTTCCATAATGAACACTTAAGCGGCTCACATCTTCCTTGTATGTCCGAGGCTCACTTTCTAACAAATAAGTTCAAAAGTCTGGACTAATAGAAGTTGATGTTCTAGCCCATTTGCTACATCTTGGCTCTACATTGACTTCCTCTTCTTGGTCTTGACTGTGTTCATTAGCATTATGGAAAGTTCATTTCACAAAACTAGACTCTCCAATAGATCTATAGGGGAATATGTGTTCAAAGAATGACCCATTCGTAGACTCGAAGTCAATGTTTTTGTGAATATCTGGTAACCCATACATACACAAGAAATTGATATGCACTATGGTTACTGTTATATGCATAACTGATGAACACATAATCAACAGTTCTCAGACCTATTTTCTCCTTTTTTTTAGGTGGAGGTATAGATACCTTTGCAAGACACCCCCACACCCATAAATATTTGTTGGTAGGCTTCCAACCCTTGAATAACTCATAAGGGGTTTTGTTCGAATTCTTTCGAGGTACTTTATTGAGGACATATTTTGCAGACAGAATCGCGTCACTCCACATGTTCTAAGGCAACCTAGAACTAACCAAATTCTTGTGCTTAGCAGTTCCGTTCTGCTGAGGCGAGTCAGGTGCAATGGTCTGGTGGATAATTCCATGTTTTGCAAGGAATCCATCAAACGGTGATTCATATTCACCACTTTGGTCACTTATCAACACGTTAATCTTTTTCCTAAGTTGATTCTCAACTTCATTCTTGTAAAGAATGAATTTGTCCAATACCTCATCCTTTCTTTTTAGCAATTATACATAGCAATATTTCGTGTTATCATCAATAAAAATAATAAAATACTTATAGCACTAAGTATTTGGACATACTTCAAAACACACACATCATTGTGAATTAATCCAAGTGGCTCAGTACTTCTTTGAACTGAATGAAACAAAGACCTCGTTAAAATCGCCTCAACACAAGTTTCACAGTTGTGGTTTTTATCAATTTGAAAAGCAGGGATATATTCTAAGTTAATTAATCTACGCATAGGATCATAATTAACATGACCTAGTCTACCATGCCACAAAATGAAGCAAGAAAGCAACTAGGGGCTTTATTTTATTAATAGTACGAATAAAAGTCATTACATTCTTTTTGAATAGACCATCGATCACATACCCTTTTCCTACATAAACCCTAGACTTGGTCAGAATGATCCTGTCTGCCTCAAATACCATTCGGAACTCATGCTTGCTCAGGAGCAACCCATTAATAAGATTCTTGCAAATATTTGGCACGAACAACACATTGTTCAAAGTCAACTGCTTTCCTGAAACCATCTTCAAAATCAGCTTGTGCTACCTTGCAACCTAAGAGGTGGCTGAATTTCCCAAGAACATCTACTTGCCGTTTGGACTCGACTCAAAAGAGTAGAACAGTTGTTTGTCACAATAAACGTGACGGGTGGCACTAGTATCGACCCACCAGTCCTACGGGTTGGAATCCACTATGTCCACCTTAGAAACCAAGGCTGAAAGATTGAGACCAAACACATCTCTAGAGACTTTTTTAACCTTAGCCAAATGCGCCCAAGAATGCTAGTTTATCAGCTTCTTACACTCAGATACATGGTGCCAAAACTTATCACAGTTGAAGCACTTTCCATGAAATTGTTCCTTCTGTTTCTTGGCTACACCACCTCTAGGTCCCTGCTTGAACCTTTTGCTCACTGTTTTCGAGATTGTTTGTTAGACCACTTATCAGATCACCTGTCAGACTGGTATTTCTTCGCACCGAAGATTGTGCATGCTCCACCATGTTAGCCTTAGCCATGTAAGAGGCCTTAGAACTGCTTTCCTCGCCCGACTTTGCTATTCAACGTGAAGCTTTACAAAGAGAGTCTCTAAGGTCATCTCCTTATTTTTGCACTTGAGATAGCTCTTGAACTCCTTCCATAAAGGGGGAAACTTGTGGACGACCGAAGGCACCAGGAATGCCTCACTCAACAACATAATATTTCATCTCATTCATCAAAGCCTGAAGCTCGTGGATTTGAACACTCATTGGTTTTGAATCCACCATCAGATGATTAAGGAACAAGCCCACGACAAATTTCTTGGACCCAACACTCTTGATCTTGTAGTTTCGATCTAAGGACACCCACAATTCCTTATCAGACTTAGTCTTATTGTACATGGAATACAATGAATTGTACAATGCATTCAGTACATAATTCTTGCACAAGTAATCCGTGTCCTTCCACTAGTCTAGTGCAATACGCTGCTGAGTATCTGAATCATTTTTAGCAACTACACGTGCATCCTCAATCAAGCACTTACCCAAATTCAGCGTGGTGAGATAAAACACCATCTTTTGTTGCCATCTCTTGAAGTCTTTGCCAACAAACTTCTCTGGCTTGTCAACGTGGGACATCGAAAAAATGGAAGCCCAGTGGGTGGAGGTACAGTAGCATTCCCCGAAACAAAAGCCCGGGCTTGTCCAATGCTCTTTGCAGTAACATCACTAGTCACATGTAGGTGTCAAATGGGCCTTGCCAGCACGACACGAATAAACCCGGCACGGGCATGGCTTGGGCACGGTATAAGTTGGGCATGGCATGGCATGGTCTGAGGGGGCATGGGCACGGGGCACGAAAATGGGGGGGCACGACACAGTAGTTGGCCTGGCACGACACGGTCTAAGCCAGGCACGGCACGGGCACGACACGATAGTTGGCTTGGTGAGGCACGACACGGACTTTGTAACACCCCGCATTTTTGAAACGGTTATTTATTTTCAAAGTTTTGTTTTTCGTAATTATTATGAGACCGGGAAAATATTATTTATTGTTTTGGGTTGACATATCTAGTTAGGAGTATATTGGGATATGGGTGTCGGTGGAGTAGACAAGGATTTGCCCTTTATTGAGAGTAGAAGTAGGTATATTGTATTTATGGCTGTGTAAGGAAAAAGAGAGGGGGATAAGTGTAGAGGGAGATGTAGTGTGTGGTTATGGATTTTGTAGTTATGTTTCGCAGGTGAGTGTCGTAATTGGGTAGTGGTGTTAGGTAGGGTGTAGTAGAAAAACTATCATGGGCTATACATTTATGCATCTATGTCGTGGGGTTTGCCCAAGGAAATTTGGTGCTCTCTCTTAGTTACTTAGTTAGACATAGTTGGCCAGCATGCTAGAGGTCAAAAATCAAAAGTTATTTCGATATCAAGTATGAGATCATGTTCGATTGGAGTGCAACTTTAGGAGGTTATTGTTGATGACCATATTCCACAATCACGATCTTCATTTGAGGTACCGGAAGTATACAATACATTCTAAGTCTCCGGAGTAATTTTATTCATCGTTCCGTATTTGTACTCTTTTGTTATCCTGATCATAATATTGACTCCAGTTATACCGTTATATTTGTGAATGATGGTATATTATGTTGGCTAACGATTATCGTGGATCAGATTGGTACATGTGCAAGCCCACCAGGTCCGACGAATTAAATGGAAATGAGATGTGATTGATTGATTGATTGCCTTGCAGGGAATCAGGGTATTATTGGTTGTATGGCCTGCGGGCATTGGAATGGTAAAAATATTTTGACCCTGGTGGTGCTTGGCATGTTATCGAGATGGGCCGGATACGAGGCTTGAGTTATCTATTTGAAAGTTGATTTGGTGATTTGGTTGATTCAGTTGAAGTTGTGAATATTGTTTATTGATTCCTTTATGTCCTTTTATTGTCCTCGTATTGTATACTTCCCAAGTAGTTTATGTGGTAGGTACGGAGCAGAATAGTGGAGACCGGAGTTGGAGCATTTTGAGGACTATGGTGTTGTCTAGAGATTTTTTATGCATTATTTATTTAGGAGCATTTTGAGGTCATTGCATATATTTTTGTGGTTTTAGGCCCACCAGATGTATTATTGGAGACATTATTTATTTTTGAGGTTTCTGAAAATCCGGGTCGTTACAGACTTAGTCAGGCACGGCACTAGCACGCCATGGTCTTAGTCTGGCACGACACGGAAGTGTCAAGGGCACGAAACGGAAGTGGCACAGGCACGACACTGTAATTGGTCTGGCACGACGTGGCACGACACTGTAATTGGCCTGGCACGACGTGGCACGACACAGTCTTAGTCAAACACGGCACGGGCATGACACGGAAGTGTGAAGGGCACGACACGAGCACGAAACGGAAGTGGCACGGGCACGACATGTTAATTTTGCGTGGCATGACACGGAAGTGACAAGAAATGATTATTTATTAAATAAATTGAAATGAAATTTAATTAAATAAAATTGACTTGCCATAATAAGGAAAAAAAAAGATGGAAAAATTAAAAAAATGAATTTTTGAATAAGAAAAAATTAAAAAAATTAAATTTTGACTTGTCATGGCCCATTAGGCCTTAATAAGTCAAAAATAATTTTTATTAAATAAATTGAGTTCTACTGTTGTGCCGCTTGTGTTTTCAGTTGTGCCATTATGTGGGTGTGCCATAATTAGATAAAGGTAAAAATTAGAAAAATATAAAAAAAAAATGAATTAAAACTTGTCATGGACACATGGCCCATAAGTAAAAAATAAATTTTAATTAAATAAATGGACTTTCCATAATAAGGAAAAAATATGAGGGAAAATAAAAATAAATTTTTTAATAAGAAAAGTAAAATAAAAAAAATGAGGAAAAATAAAAACAAATTTTTGAATAAGAAAAGTAAAATAAAAAAAATTTGACTTGTTCATGGAATCATGAGCCATGGGCTCATGGCCCATCACCCATGGCCATAACCCATAAATAAGTAAATAATAAATCAAAAATACATTTTTATTAAATAAATTGAGTTCCCAAATGCCATAGCAAGGGAAAAAAATAGGGAAATTTAAAATGAATTTATGAATAACAAAAATGAAAACCTTAGGGGGGGAAATAAAAATTAAATTTTGATAACAAAAAATATAAATTTTGAAATTTTGACTTAATAAGTCAAAAATCCATTTTTATAAAATAAATTTAATCTTATTTCAAAAATGAGGAAAAATAAATAAAAAATTTGAATTTTCGAATAATAAAAACGAAAATTTTGAATTTTGAATTGGTAGTTCAAATTGTCAAAATTGAATTTTTGTAATTACATAATATGTATAAAATTTTGATTATATTATGTGCTAGCCACACGATCGCAACACAATTATGATGATCCACACCATTCACTTTGTTTGTCTTGCTATTTTAATCACTCTCGCCAAATTTGAAGTCGATCAGGTATTGAAAGCCCTTTCATCAAAACGTTGATTCTTTATCAACCGACAATTTGTCTCCTTCTATCAAGTACGTAACGATAGCTAAATCACTTCATTTTTTGTGTGGAGGATATAATCACTCCCACTTAAAGGTTCCGATTCGAAAAAAAACTGCTCTGATGACCGTCGAGTCATGCATTATAGGACATTACTGCTCTTAGTCACCGAATATGATCTGATCAGGCGGTTGCCGACATTTGATCGCCACTGTTTTCGGGGAAAATGATAGAATTAATAAGATATGAAATCGTAACGGTTTGGATTGAACATTCGAGAAATCGAGTCTGCACCTGCCTTTTAATCCTATACATCGAACTTACTTGGTTATGAACCAAGCTATTATGCTATAGGATAATGTACGCTAGCCACACGATCGCAACACAATTCTGACAATCCAAACCATTCACTTTGTTTGTCTTGTTGTTTTAACCACTCCCGCCAAATTTGAAGTCTATTGGGTATTGAAAGCCCTTTCATCGGGATGCTAATTCATTATAAACCAAAAATTTGTCTCCTTCGATCAAGTGCGTAATGATAATTAATTTACTTCACTTTTTGCATGGAGGATATAATCACTCCCACGTAAAATGTAGACGATTATGATTCGAAGAAAAATACTCTGACGACCCTCGAGTAATACAGTTTTACGACAATTTTATAGTTGGGTGCATGGGCATACAGTGTGACATATACACTAGATTTGCTAGTTAGTATAAATAGGCTGTTATAGCCTACTTTCTAAACCCTAAGTGGCTCTCTCTCTCTCTCTCTCTCTCTCTCTCTCTCTCTCCCCTCTGGTTCTTCGGAAACGGCTCTATCTCTCTTCTTTGGTGTACGGGAAATGGCTCTCTCTCTCTCTCTCTCTCTCTCTCTCTCTCTCTCTCTCTCTCATCTCTACCACCGGTCCACCACAAACGTCTCTCTCTCTCTCTCTTTCTTCTCTACCAGACTACCACCTAACCACCGCAAAGGCACCACTAGTCAGCACTCACCACCACACGACCACACCACCACAACCCCTCATCACCACCACATCACCACAAACCCAAATCGACCCTGAAACTCTATCGATAACCAGAAACCCTAAATCGACTTCACCAATACAGCTCACCAAATCGACTTCACCAAATCGAAACCCTAAATCGACTTCACCAAATTGACTTGATAACCAGAAACCCTAAATCGAAACCTTAAATCGAGTTCACCAAAATCTCACCCTTGACCTTCGAAATCAACACATCAGTGCTTGGTTCTGTGCTCTTGAACAGTATCGATGTATCGGTCATCGATCACAACCCCTCACCACCACCACCACTACCACCACAAATAGGATTTGTGTGTGTGTGTGTGTTTAACTTTAACTATTTACCAGTGTTTACTACTGTGTTTACCTAGATCTATCTGTATTCTGTCATTCTGTGTTTATCTGTGTTTACCTAAAGCTATCTGTATTTATCTGTGTTTACCTAGATCTATCTGTGTTTACTGCTGTGTTTATTATGGAATCTCCTCATTTGGACTTTACCCATGGCCCAAGTTCAGACTCTGATGAGTCACAAGATTCACAACCACAAATTCCTGCTTTTTCACCACCACTGGTACATGGAATTGAGTCTATAGGTGAAGCCGCTTCAAAGACTATTGGACTTGGACCACTAGGTTCAAGTTCGATATCTACACAACTTGCTGCGAGAAGGGGTCGAACTTCATGGGTATGGAAATATGCCAAAATTGATTACCATTACAAAAACAAAGAAGGGATTGACGATACCAAATTTGATTTATTAATGTTGACATGCTTTCTGGGCTGTGATGTTACTTTGTTTTTCTGGGCTATGAATTATGATGATACCTATTAATGTTGATATCGAGTTACGAAGGTGAAACCCTGGCAGGGCAACTCAGTTGCAGCCAGTTAATACGCTTATGCTTCCTCGATAATGTCTGAGCCCAACATGTATATGTTTTTCCTTAAATATTTCATATTGTGCATCTCTGCCAGATAGTAGTTTTACTAATTGGAGTCATTTTGGGGAAACTTTCTTGGTGCTTAGTTCGGACCACATTGAATTAGTTTAGATTTCAAGTTTTGGACTGCTAAGTTCTGGGCAGACCTATTGTTCTTTCATCAGTGTATTTGGCTCCCGTGAGGATGATACACTTTGTAGTGTTGTTTGATTGAAAAGATGGTTATGGATTGAGGGCTGGGGCCAATTTCTTTCTAATAGTTGAAACTTGTAAGAGTATTTCACGTGATTCCATTAAATTACTTATAAGCAAGGCTGCCAATTGGGAAATTTGTGTGAGGTGTTTTCAAAGTTTAGGTAGGTCTACACCTCAGTTGTACTCCACTTTGTCGTTATTCTAGCTTTCTATATATCCAGTGCTGGGCTTCCTCTATTTTTGTTGTTTTTGATTCCCAATGAGTTTCCTTTGTTCTGAGCCTGCTTCCTCGAGCGATTAGTAGAAAGAATTAAGTAGTAATTTTAAGTGTGCTTTTTTCATCTTATAATGCAAACATCTAAACCAGATATTTGTATCTTTTGTCAAACAATTGCAGTTTGTACAAATTGAATTTCTACCTCATACATATTGTTGATTGAACCCTTTCAATTGATTCGTGTCAATTTCGCAGGTTAACGGGTCACTTGCAAGGAAGGCCATAAGAGATCTAATGGCTAGGGATCTGATTAGGATGGTATACCAGGGCAACCAACACTTAGGTTGTCTCATTCCTTGTTTGTCGAACTTATGTAGTAGGGTAATTCTGGCTGCTACTTCTGAGAAATTGTTTCAGCCTGTGTGTGTTAATTTATGTCTTTTGCATGTCTTTTGTTTTTTAGAATCTGAATTATCAAATCAGTTTTGCTTGATTTTTTGATGGATTTGTTTTGCTTCTTGAGAATGTTCTTGCTGCCCTCAAGATTTTACTTTATCTGCACAACTGCACTAGTTTAACTGTGTCTCAGGGCTTATTTTCAAAAGAAATGAATAATTCATTTTTTCTTTTTGTGGCTGTGTGTGTGACAGAGAATGAAATCAATCAAGAACCTTTTGGGAGCTTTCTCAGTAGAAAGAGAAAGTCCTTTTCGTCCCCTCTTTGGCTGCCGTTCTTTCTTCTTCGTTCCCCTTTCCCCATGGCAGCCCTGTTCTCGTTTTGCAGACCGGAGCTCGGCTTGAATTCGGTCGCATTAAAAATTGTTACATTTTTTTTGTAAATTTAAAAAAAGGACTCGTTAAGACTTAAAAGCAATATGATTTTTTATTTGTTTTGATTTAACGATTTTGGAGACTTAATAGTTTTTCAAACGGAAATTTGAACAATTATTTAATGACTTTTTTGTATTATTTTCAAGTTCTCGTTTTGCAAACTGGAGCTCGAGTCACTATGCGGACTTGAGGTCGAGCGAAATATAATCTTATAAGAGTCTTGATTTGGAGGGTGTGTTTTATGCAAACACAACAAAAATGTGTTCTCAGAACGATAATTGCCAAAATACATGAAAAAATACTATGCAAACAACCAATAGTCTACAAACCACATGAGATCGATCGATGAACAATCATGAGCATCCAAGAAAGAGCATTTGTCACGGTAGAATTAAGGAATTGGATTTCGACATCTTCGCTTGGTCAAATATGGGTAAGGTGGATGGAGCAAATTAGAGCACAATGCCATTATGCTAAAGCAACAATAGACCAAAATTCTTATTTTAGTCCTGACACAGCACGACATGAGTGAAACGATTAAGAGGCACGGCACGAGACGACACGATTAAGTAAACGGTGCGGCACGGCATGACACAATTAAAAAATGGCACGACACGATTAAGTAAATGGGCACGACACGAGTCAAATGATTAAGCGGGTCGGCACGGCATGACACGACACAAAACGATTAAGTAAGCGGGCCGGAATGGCACGACACAATTAAGTAAATGGGCTCATGGCACGACATGAGTAAAGAAAAATGGCATGGCACGGCATGACCAAAAATGGGCACAGCACAACACGGTAAAGGGCACAGTTGACATGGAAGAAAAGCGGCACGGCGGGTACGTTTGGCACCTCTAATCACATGTTAATCTTAAATTTTAAAGATCAATCACATATCAGTGAAAAGATCGTAGGTTTGCGGTATACACAATTTTACTAGATGAGCGACTGTGGCTGACTTTTGATATCCAATCTCGGCTGAGCAGTCCAATCTATGCACTAGCCATACTACATAGGCTGTGCACTAAGGTTGAGTTAATCAGGCTTTCCACTGGTTGATCACTCCAAGCCTAGCACATAAAGTCGGATCAGACCACCACTGGTCGATCACAAGGCCATGTACACAGATTGCAACCAACAAACAAATCACATAAATGACTCTGGCCAAGCAGACTACTTCAGAAGCTAAATAGCCCACGATCACTTGATCAAGGCAAGCAGTGTCAAGGCACAAGCCAAGTAGACTACTCCAGAAGCCCATCAAACCAGCAATCCAAGGCCAGCCGAGCATGATTGCCTAAGGCCATAGCCACCAGAATTATCTTACATCCAAACATAACAACAAGTCACGCACGACTGACATAGGCTATAGCTGAATAGATTATGTATAAGAATATGATATCGACCAAACATAAAGCAATCTGCCATTATGGCAAAAGCCGAGCAGACTACTTAAATGCCTTACACTAATGATCACCCAACATGACAACTAATCTATCATGAAACTATTCTTCCCCAGACTATTAGAACCGAACAAAATTGTTTTCTGGAAATCTGTTTGCTGATCACACGATCAGAATTTGTTTTAAGTTTGTTACAAAAATTGAATGGCAAATTCCAGAATACAATTCTGTTGATACGAAATACAGAATTACAAAACAGTAATCAAAATAACAGAATACACAAACTATAAATCAAATTGAAAAACCTGAACCAAGTCCTATGAAAATCACAGTCTCCTCAAAATAGATTCGTCGCTACCGTGGGTGTTATAGGTGAATCGGTGTACGTCTCCCAAGATAAAATGGTTGAGCCAAGAACTCGAAACACTTTCGGCTTCAATGAATGCCTTCCTGAAGCAAACATTGTCTGTCTCCCTCTCACAAAAACATGTTTCTGGGATATATAGTGGAACTCGAAAATTCTGGTCTGTTTGTGTAGAAAAGGGATTACAATCTTATAACCAAGATGTGACTCGTGAGATGCAAAGGCTGAAATTGCCACAATGAAAACAATCATCAAGAAGCACATTATAGGGGAGGTTACAGGCATTAACAAGATGCACTCTTAACTCCATTGCCCAAAATTTATGAACCACGGGATGGGTCCCGGTTGCCTTGGGAGGTCCACCAACTAATTCGAGTCCATCCACCTGAAATCTGGAAGATTTCCTAACATGTGGCAGTGCAAGGTAATGGATGTTCTTATTCAATAGGATTGGAGATCACACTGGAGGACATGCCTGAGGACTTGGCGGAAAAGGATTTGGACAAAATCAATCGAAAGGCATGTAGCTTGGATCGATTGTGCATTAACAAAGATTAGAAACACTTGGTTACGAAGAGCATAGAAAGCTGCCTCTATCTCAAGAAGAAGCTTTTTCGATTCCAGTATAGAGAAGGCATATCTATGTTGAACATTTGAATGATTATAATGGTGTCACGCCCTCGATTTCAAACATAAATAAATATATATTTCTCAGTGAAACATCCCATAAATTCATCCATAAATAACCAGAAGTTACCTTACATCGTCTAGATTCATTACACATAACTTGTCTAGTTCGAGTACTGGTTCCCATAAATAAGTACAAGTTCAAAATACTTAAAGTTATTACATTTCCATAAGTCAAAAGATGACTGAATAAATAGAGTCGCATACTTATCTCTAAAAAATAGAGTTCATGAGATAAAACGATAACTCTTCAATGGATGCTCTTCAAATCTATTCAAGCACTCCAAGCAGCCAACTCATGCTCCATACGTTGTACCTAAAATTATTAGGGTGAGCTACACTAGCCTCACAGAGGTTTATCTACAAACTCTAAATAGATATGCAATGAGATGAGCATGAAATAGATATGGTAATCTGTGCCAATAAATGATGAACAAGGCCAAAATACAAACAAAATGAGCCTTCGTATGTCGTAATTTCACAAAAATCATCATTTTGTTCTTAAAAATCCCTTTGTTCTGATTCATGTATCCACCAATACTTATCATCTCTTTCACTCATTCGTTTCAAGTTCCATTGTTAATCAACCTTTTGAAAACTAGGAATTTTGGGTCCAGTAACCCCTGCCAGCATTGGAGATGTCTCCTTAGGACTTCATAGCCCTTTGCCGAAATTCACGTGCCTCGTAACCCATGCCTAGGATCACCCGAAGGTTGCCCTAGTAATCACAAGCCACTTTAAGTTAAAAATACCCCTTTTCCATTTCCATGTGTCCCTCACGTATCCCTGAAGTTTCCATTTCAGAGTCCAATCCAATTCGTTTGAAAACATTTTCATTACTCGTTGTGTTATGTTTCCACGTATCATATTCATGAGGATAGACGTTACAATCATTGAATTAAAAACAAAAATGACAAGTTACGAGTTAATGGACTAACAACGGATATTGAATTAGAAACGAGTATTTCGGAAAGATATGAAGTGTAGACAAAAGATATTTTAAGTATGCAACCAAGTAAACCAACTGGAAGCCAAGATTTTTTTCTTCAGAATTTAAGCATATGGGTATCGAATTCCAAGGAACATGAGGTATTGATACCCAAGCCCTTTTACCAATTTTAAGACGAACAGAACTAAGGGTATCGATACCAAGCAAAGTTGGTATTGATACCCAGCCCCTTTCAGGCAGATTTTCACATAAAGTGGGGGATCTCAACCCAATCAACAAACTACGAAATCTGAGCAAGAATATGCACCAAAACACTACATAAACGCTTAGAGAGAGTATAATCAAACCCCTACCTCAAAAATTGAGCTCCAACAAGCGTAGATCAAACAAAAAATGTAGGCCTTAGCTCCAGAGTTGAATCCCAACTGAATTTCACATTCTCCTTGCGAATACAAGCCTTGTATAAACTTGTAAGGAGGAAGATGATTTTCTCTCTCCTCTCATCCCTTGTATACACGCATTTCAATTTATTACATTACACACCCTTGTATAAAATTTTGTGCTGCCAATTGGCCCAAATTCAACTCATATATCACATTAACCCACTCTCAGTTCTTTAAATGTAATTTCATAAAAATCCCAATTTAAATTTGGAAGATTTTCGTAAGAATCCAGGCCTTTACAGATAAAATCCTTGGATATTGAAATCCAAGATGAGGATAAGGCTGTACTATAGTTGAATTCCTTGCCGGATTCCTATGAGCATCTGATTACCACACTTTTGTACATCAAGGAAAAGATTTTGTTTAACGATGTATCTAGTGTCTTGGTCAATAATGAGTACAACAAGAAAGACAAGCAAGTCCACCGAGATACATCCAATGAAGCCTTGACTGTAAGAGGGAAAATCGAAACCAAGTAGCCTACCAGCAACAGAGGACGTTCTCGCTCAAAATCCCGCGACGACGAATGCGCTTTTTGCTGCAGCAAAAGAACCAAACAAGCACTAAACTAAACCTCAAACCAACACCTAAAGCGCTGGCCCTCAGACCCTATGCTGACTAAACTAAAAATAGAAGAAGAGACCTGCAAAATTGGTATCCAAAAACAATATACCTACAAATCAAACACAGAATAAATGACATCTCCAAATCAACTGAGTGGGTCGGGGATTACTGGAAGCGGAATGGCGCACACGGTCACCAGAATTTGATAGTGTTCGTCCCAACCGAATAAATATGCTCTCTGAATTTGATAGTGTTCATCCACTGGTTTAAAGGCTGCAACAGTATTAGAGTTGGCGGCTTTATTCTGTTGAAGAAAGTCTGAAACCTCTCGCAGAAATGGAGGTCACATACTAGACAAGACGAAGGGACGCAGGAGACATGTTTGTGATATCAGAGAACAGACGAGGAATGCACAGTAGATCGGGCCGGCGGCTGACGATCCAGGGTCCCAGAAGTCAGATTGAACAACATTTTGACGGAACAGGGGAAAAGAGAGAATTCAAAATAGGTCTTCAAAGGCCATCGGCTGGCTGACGAAGGGTAGAAAATCATCGAATACATGGATAAAGAAATCACTGTTTTGGTTTTCTGGAAGGATTAATATTTGCTTTAGTTTTTGTTTACTACATGTTAAGATATACAAATCTATAATTACCGAAGAAAGAAAGATATACAAGTTTGTACTAGTAGATACAGACTACGAAAACTCCATTTCACATTAACCAAGAAGTAATGTGAGTATTAACTATTAAGTAATCCTGACAGCGTCCTGCAAAACAAGAAGTAACGTGAGTATCAAGTAATCCTGACACCGTCCATCAGATCTAAACAAATTCGAAGCTATAAGAAAATGATACGAACTGTTAAAGAGTTTCATTTCACATTAACCAACCAGATCATACATAAGCACAAGTGCCGCATAAGCCCTGGAAGCCCAATGCAAATGGCTTCAACAGAACCAAATAGCTGACGAACAGCAATTACAAAAACAGGCTGAAAACATGCGATCAATTGAAACAGATCCAATACAGGACCGGAATCTCAAACTTCTCTTTCCCTCAAGACGACATTGTTTGCATCAGGGATAGTTGCCGCTGGTTGTCTTGTGACAGCAGCCAAAATGTCAGCATAACCCACCACACCAACCAAGACTTCGTCATTTTCAGCATCAGTGACCCACACATGAGTGGCTCGATGAGATAGCATTTGAGCCATGACTGCAGCTAACGAACTCGTAACCTTACAGGTCAAGGGCGCACTTCTACCCCTATACATGCTCCGACCAACACCAAAACTCGGGGAGTTAGGAGTAGTGCTAACAAACCCAATGCTCCTACTGCTAAACTTCTTTGGCCGCATTTTGGTGCCATTAACTGATGAATAATTATCTCTAGCTGCAGCTGGTGCTGCTGAATTAATCACAACATCATCATCTGGTACTAGTAACAGTGACGACCTTGAAGTGACATTATCCTCAACCCCCATCACAAATTGTCCTGCTGACAGATTAGCCAAGGCCCAAGCTGCAGCTAAGTAGTCGCATTTCCACAGTTTGCAGGCCGAAATTTCTCCGATTATCTTATATCGGCCATCTGATGTGAGCTCCACAACAGCAACTGCACTTGGGTCCTGAGGAAGTTTTTGGATGGCTTCAATAGCAGGATGGGATGCTTGGATGGAGTAGTAGTTTGGGTTGATGGCCCCGAGGGAAGATATGGAAGAAAGAGGGAGAGGAGCCAATGCACCAAGGCAACCGATCAGGAAACGAATGACGTCTTCTCTCGATAGACAACAGAATTTTCCATGGATGGTGGTAGCGGCAGTTGTAGAAGATGCAGAAGGACGGTTGATGGTGTTAGAAGCAGAGTTGGCACTAGCGCTTTCAAGGTTCTTGAGCCACTTGCCATTGTACAGAATAGAAAACCGCTTGCTCATTCCTTTCCATACTACACTTTTAGGCACAAGGAGACGCCTAACACCCTGCTTCATCATCTCCAGCGCATCTATCAATCTTGCAAACCAACCAGAAAACCAGAATTGGTTCAGTTAGAACCGGGAGAAAAACATTTATGAATTCAAGCTTCTGCTTCACATTTATCATTACTTTCCTAGAGGTACAGTAAAGACAATATTGAATTATCCCAGGCCGATAGACATTAGGCTTTGTTACTTAAGCACTTAGATAACCAATAAGGATAATCATAGGAGAATACAGTATTCACTCCTTATCACACCACAAAAATGCCTTTCATTACACATGTTTCTGTTTGATTGCCCAAAAGCTCTCAATAATTTTATGTATCTTTCGAGTTGAACACCATTTCTTAAGAGTAAGATTGTTGAAACTTAAGACGTCTTAGGTCCCCTTAACCAGGGTTGGCAGCAATATGTCCTTTTATTCTAGTTGCTCTATTCCAACACTTTCTTGGTTAATTCCAGGACAATTTTGTTCACTTTGGTTCTCAGAACCTCTCTCTCTCTCTCTCTCTCTCTCAGCCCGGTTTCCAATAAGTTTTCTCCCCAATTATTACTCCCATCTCTCAATCTCTCTCTCCACTTACTACCCCAAAACCTTCCTCAAAACCTTACCAAACAAATCCGTCATTTCGCAAGTTATGAGCCCCAAGTACCTCCACACCTTCTTCTATGTCTCTTAGCACCAAGAAGGTAATCAATCAAACCTGGTGGCCTTTTACCTTTTTTTTGAACAGCTTTCTTAATAAATTCCAAAAGGTATCTTCTGTTTTACCTATGATTGGTTCCACTTTAGCTTCTCCCACGATGAATGCACATTCACCTAATTGCGAAAATCTGGAATAGTAACAATCAACACTGTCTGAAGCATACATAATTATAATTCCATCTTCCAATCAAAACGTAAACAATTTTCACTGAACAAGGTACTTGGGGCACCAGGTTCAAAAATCTGGACACATTTGGCATCCAGTGATTTGTCCCACCATATTTTTTTGTTAGATTGATCTGATTTCTCATTTCTGTTCGCGTGTCTGAAATGAGCTCACCATATTTGTTATATCATAATAATACACTAGAGTGGTCTTCAATCATGCCAAAAGCAAGACAAATTTTACAATTATTATTTAATTACGATCATAGCTTCGAAGCAAAAACATTACAAAAGACAATCCCTCAATTAGTACTCAGCAATCCTTCGGTTGTCAAACCAAAACCCCACTCAGCTTCAATTGTTTTTATAATCTGGCAGCCATAGCTCGGTTGATCAAGAAGCTTCAATTTTGAAGCCTAAAACATAGCCTCAGCACCAATGTTACCAGCAACTTTCTTTGAATTTCAACTTCTTATCTCAAGAGGGAATTGTCAAGGTCTGACTCAGGAGTAAGGTCACAATGACATGTGTCTTGGTTATTGATGAGTTACTGTCGTTCTATGATTAGTTGAGATGGATCTAATTCAGGTTTCCCATACACTGCACTGCACCATCCCCTAAACCCTAGAACCTCCAAAGTAAGATCTTCACGATCAGGTTGTTCGCTTTTCTCCACCGGTGCTTTCCTAGCGGTATGAGAGAGAAGTGATTGCATATTCAGTCCAACTGATCCCAAGCTTCATGGAGGAGCCCCCATAGATTGCTTCATAATAAGGTGCACTACCTAACGAGCTGCAATTAAATGTCATACCCCACAGCAAAATCTTTGCTTTTTTTTTTTCCTCCAAAAGGGCTGGATCTCAGCTGTTACATGAGCAGAGAACGTGTTTGGAATCATCTAATCCACGTGCCCAAGAAGACCAGAAAAACTGATAGCATCTTTCTTGAAACCTTCTCTTTTATATTCAACTTTAGAATCTTGTTTATGAAGTATCATAGAGCATAATTGACATAGTAATATGGTATAAAAACAAGCCCATATATTTTACAGTTACCCAAGCATCGAGTGTCAGACGCAAGTACTTCATAATTTTAGAAGAGTTTCGGTAACATACGCACAACAAATGCCAGCTTATACCTATATGAAGAACAGAATGGGATCAGGAGTATTATATGCCTTATGCTCTAAAATGTGGTGCCATGGTGCATCGCGCTTGTAGTTTAAGACTGAAGTACTTTAAACTGTGAGAGCAGCTTTCTTTCGACAACTGACCATCTAATATCATGTTGTCTCCAAATGTATATCATGCAAACAAACAGTTCTAGCAGTTTAAGTCACTTTTTGGTGTTTTTGCCGTGATGAACACCACTAGCTCTACTACTCTAGATTACATTGCATTAGATTTGTTTCTTCTTCTCCCCGAGGAAATCTTCTCTCCTTATAGACTACAGGTGCTTTTAAATGTGAGACATTCTTTTAACAATTAGAAATGCATATAATATTGTTCCCATTCTTAATATGCACACATACATCATAGGAGTATAATGTCCCATTTGGTACATTGTCATGGTAGAACTCCACATGCTCTAGAGTACATTCCATCAGATTAGTATCTTTTCCTCCCCAAGGAGACCTATTGAGAGTAGAAAAGTAAACAGTCAGACATCACTCTGGATTCCAAGGTCCATCATACTGAAACAGAGATGGACCATGTTTCTGAATGGAGGTCAAAAACACAAAATACTGCATGTTAATGTTTTCAAGTATAACTCCTATATCCTCTAAACCCCAGAAGAAGACTTATTGGTTACAGGAAAGTGTCCGTTTTGCCCAAAAAATACAGGGAAGTGTCCCTCGGTTTTTAGAATCTTACTTTTGGTTTCTTTAGTGTCAATTTATAGCTGGTCAAGCATACTTCGGCAAGTTTAGCTTACTTGAGCAGGTTGTGAGTTGTAATATAGCTCTTTGGTCTTTCATATGGTTATTAGCAAGACTACAATGTAGAATTCCAGAAAGGTCTACTAATTTTTTATTACGATTCATAGGCATAGGAGAACTTGAGCGGAGTATAAGTATCCGACCTGATACTCCAATAAAGGGAACTCATTTTGAAGAATCATGAATTTAGTTTGAGACTTCATTTTATATTTGTGATGGCAAACCTGTCTTCTTGCTCTCTCCATTTTATCCACATACCAATTGAAGGTTACCACACATAACACTAACAACATGCACCTTCCTCCAGGGAAAAAAATGCCAACCAAAACCCTTTTCCCTACTAGGAAAAAAAAAAAAAAAATCTTTCTAAAACCCTCAAGCAACTGCTATTTAAGCGCTCAAACTACCGCATTGCAAAATTTTCCTACACCCCAGAATTTGGAAAATCAAGCCAAATTTAATCCATTCCCACTCTTAACCCTAGTTGCTTCTTCTACCCCACAAAATGCTAACCCAAAAGCTTTTCATAACCATCACTTTGTACAGTCTATAGAATTGTTCAGGCAAGTAACTCTTCGGACAGGTGTCCGACATTGAAATCATAATTTTCCTTGTTCTTTTGAAATTACTACACGCTCCATGGACACTCTCTAACAAGATAGCACACCCTCTGGCCACGTTATGACACGCAATGGAATGGATTGATAGGGAACGGGAAGGAGAATTCCATGGGCCCCACAATTTATTCGTGTTTGATCCTGGAGGATGTTTGTCCATGTGATTATTATGGATAATAAGGATTAATTATCTAGTAATTTTAATTGTTATTTTACGATTTAGCCCTCAAATAATGTTGTTAGGGTAGTAGTTATCTTTTTGTTACTCTTATCTTTATCTTGTTGCTGTCTTTTGGATGAGTCAACAGGAAGGAGAATTCCATGGGCCCCACAATTTATTCATGTTTGATCCTGGAGGGTGTTTATCTATGTGATTATTATGGATATTAAGGATTAATTATCTAGTAATTTTAATTGTTATTTTAGGATTTAGCCCTTAAATAATGTTGTTATGGTAGTCGTTATCTTTTTGTTACTCTTATATTTACCTTGTTGCTGTCTTTTGGAGGAGTCAATTTAAGCGACTCCATGTCTCTGGTTATGATAGGGAATGAATTTGAGTTTCGGTATGGATGCCATTACGTCCCGTAGGTGTGAATTTCTAGGGTAGGAGTGGATTATAAAGATAAAAGGTGACAAAAAGATAACAACTACCCTAACAAAATTATTTAAGCAATTGCATTTGGTCAAACACCTGCATGTAACAAAAGGGGCGAAAAGATGTCCCGGCAGAGAGAGAGAGAGAGGATTTCTTCGACCTAGTACCAACTAGCATCACCAGCATTGGCCCTCTGCAAATCATAGTAGCAGAAGTTGTCCCTCCACCAAACCACCATCATAACTCTCTCCACCCAAAACATCTACACACCCGCCGAACCACTACAGCAAAGCATAGCAGCACCAATCGGTCCCGCCATTACCAGCAGCATCGCCCTCGTCAGCTCTTCAACTGTCAAACCTGACAACTTGATTTCTATTGGTCAAACAAATCATTCGGGCTCAAATTTGATCTTGAGAAGGTACTATTTTCCCATGGAACTTCAGATTTTTCACTATTATTCACGGAGAAAAATAGTAAAATCTGCCATGAGGTCCAAATTAGGGCTTCTTGTTCTCGATCCATTTCTCCCAATAAAGTGAATTAAGTTTCTATGGATGATCTTGCGCAACTCATTTGTGAAGTGTTATGTAAAGCAGATCAATACAATACTCAACTCGAATCTCAAAGAATCATGGGACACCTTAGACAGTCTCCTCCCATTGTAGTTCCTCACCATGTTGTCAGTAATTTTCACACATTTGCTTAGTGTGGGGAAAGAATGTGCAACCTTGTTATCAATTAAAGTTTCCCATTAATGCGGTGTCCAAGTCTTGCATTAAAAGATGAAATCTTGCACTGAATGACAACCACAACCATATGAGATAACTTGGGAAAATAATTCTACTTTTCTAGTATCAGAGAGATGTTTCCCAATTAAAATGGGTAATCTGTATTCTCGAACTGTTTATTGTGATATCCTACCCATAAATGTTGGCCATGTCCTTGGTCATCCTTGGATAAGTGGTGTATCTAGGGGACGTAATGACATCCACACCAAAACTCAAAAGAAATACACTTCATATCTGTTTCAAACAATAACCATAGAGTCCCTTAAACAGACTCCTCCAAAAGATAGCAACAAGGTAAAGATAAGAGTAACAAAAAGATAACGACTACCCTAACAACACCATTTAAGGGCTAAATCCTAAAATAACAATTAAAATTACTAGATAATTAATCCTTATTATCCATGATAATCGCATAGATAAACATCCTCCAGGATCAAACATGAATAAAAATTGTGGGGCCCATGGAACTCCCCTTCCAGTTTCCTATCATTATGTCCCTAGATGTGGATTGCTAGGGTTCCATAGGTGTGGATTCCTAAGGTTTATCTTTATTTATTATTTTATTTTCTCATCCTGCATCATGGACACTAGCAGCAAACCTCAGGGTTTAGGCAATTATTAAAGATCACGGAAGTCATCTTTTTGTATCACAGACGATGGTTGGCAGAGTTCCATGGCGTGTGAATGATGTAAGTAATTATATAAATAGGGCATTTATGGTATTTTTACTATAATAAGAACCTTACTGTGTGCTTCTTATCAGTTACCATTTAAACATCCGGAGCTATAACTGCTCATGAGGATCTAAGATTCAATGTCGTACTTCTTGATTGCATTTAATAAAATTATCTTTAACATGTCTCCAATGTGTTGTGTCCTCCATCTTGTGTCTTCTCACATATCCATGTCAACACTACTTAGGACTGCATTATTGAAATGCTAGGGATGTGATGCAAACAAGGCTCATGACACAGAAAAGGAAAAATGAAACCAGTTGAAGTGGTTCAGTATGTGAATGGACCACTTTGACCACGTGCTATGCTAAGTTTAATGAATCTTAGGGTTCTCTATGAATTTTCAGATGACTTTTACATGTGGTACATAAAATATTTAGGAGTAAGAACATAAATACATCCAACACATTGTGTCCTCCATTTTTCTGGAAGTTCGCGTGCCAAAGTGCTTGCGTCGCGGACTGATTGGGACTGTAGTGTAATGGAATGTTATTGATGTAAAATAAAAGAGGCTCGTGAATGCTAAAAACTCAAAAGGAATTATGTTGAATTGGTTGAGTTTTGGAGTGGGGCACATTGAAACCAGGTTATACTAAGTTTTATTATTGTTCAGATGACTTGTGCATTTCGGGATATATTTTTTTGGTGCCTAATCGGTCAAAATTGCATGAGTGGCCCATTTTTGTTTCTCAATAGATGGCTACATTTGTATTTGTGTCCCTTTATGCGAGCCTTGACTAAATTTAGTTTGTTTCTAGAACTTTCAAGTAAAATTAAGAAAGTAGCCTCGAACTTCTAGTTTCTATAGAAAGTTTTTGATAAATTGAAGACTCTGGATAATTACACTTATATCCATTTTGAGTACGAGAATATCTAAGGGAACACACATTTGAGCCAAGGGGATAACTTATCAAGGCCTAAATAAAAAATGCGTGGAGTTGCTGCAAATGGTGAAGAGCTAGGATGCATCAATGGGTATTGGGAATTATGTATAGAACAACAGAAGGCTAGCGATTAATGTGATGGAAATCTGAGAACATCCCTCCAAATCTGTTTGGTACCTTCATTTGCAACGGCAAGGAACGACCAAGATCAAGCTAGCAGTGAGCTTACGTTTTGCAACACCATTCTATTGAGATGTTTGGACACAACTATTCTAGGGGAAAATACCATGATCAACAAAAAAAGAATCAATTGACTATCGAACCACAAACACAACTAGGAGGTTGTTGTACCCATGTCAGACATGGCGGGGAGACGCCAAAAAAAACTAGACCGTCCCATTTACTTTAATTGTTTTTCTTTACGGTGGGATGCAGTTGAGACAGGGGAACACGGGGGATACACATTGGACATGGCGAGGGTGACTTCACTGACTTGCTTAAAATCTAACAAAATTTCCGGTAAAAATTCGCAACTACAAATGTTTGGTGTCAAAAGGGTTATGAAATACACATGTATACATATGATACACATCATTCAGCTCTTTGCTCATGATATTGGATTGAATCCCTAAGTCGATCGAAGAGTGACCTCTTAGTTGCTCTGCCATCCCACAGCTTTGCCGATCATCAACGATAGCTGCGGCTAGAACAAGTATGCACCCTCTCTCTACCTACTTCTTCACATGATACGGCTTGGGATCTTTTATGCATTACTGTTCCGAGGTTAAACTATTCATGTCAAAAATCTTTTTGCGCTTTGCTGATGGTAAGTAATTATGCATGATGGCTTGTTTCCAATATGCATATGAATATTAACAAGAAATATTTAAAACAATTTCAAGTCTCCCACAATGCATGTCCTGGTTTTTTTAATAATTGCCCTGTTTCATATCTAAGTCATATACTCTGAAATCAAAAGCATTATCAGACCGAATAAGATATGGAGATAGATCCAGATAGGGATCAATCTTTTTCTTGGGGTGTAAACGAGCCGAGTCAAGCCGAGTTTTGAGTTGCTCTAGTCCGGCTCGTGCAATATTGGGTGGGCTTGAGCTTGCTTCAAGCTACAATAGTTGGGCTCAAGCTCAGCTCGCACAACTTTGTCGAGCTCGAGAATGGAGGAGCTGCCGTAGCACGTAAAGGGAAAGTGGGTGCTGGGTTGCTAATTAATAAGGGATCTATTTGCTTTGAGTTCCCTTAATAGGCGATGTGGGACTTACAAACCCAAGAAGACTTCGACCCTTCACCCCTTCAAGCTTCACCCCTTCCACTACTCTTCACTCTTCAGTTTGTCCCACATCGACAAATGAAGTGCAAGAGGCAAGTGTTCCACCCTATTTAATGGCTCAACACCTCAAGGATGCTCCTGTGCACAGTATACCTACTGCTACAGTACCATGTGGATTAAATACTCATGTATAAATGAGTGTATCTATACCTGTATACGAGGTTAGAAGCACATATATACATATCATGTCAGCTCGTGAGCTCATCCGAGCTGAGCATCTTATGGCTTGGGGCTTGGCTCGTTTATTTAACGGGCTGAAAATTATGGCTCGACCTCGTTCATTTAACACTAGAGTCAAGGTTGAACGAGCTCAACTCAAGCCAAGCTTCGAGCGGCTCGCGAGCAGCTCGGCTCATTTACAGCCCTACATAGAACTATTGATAAACGGATATTGATCCGGTTTCAAGATGGATATTGATCAGGTTTCAAGATCTATGGAATAGCACTCTTTTAGATGGTTCTATACCACAGAAAAATCTACACAAATGGGAGGCTCATACTCAGTTCTACCACATTGACTAGAGTCTCGTGACCAATGACCGATGTAATAAAATTTTATATCACAGCTAGCTTCACACTTGAATAAACAAGACTAAGAAACAACACAGATTATCCACATGGGGAATTCAATTTCCTTCGGCCTTTTGGTTCCAACTTCACATATTTTACAAGAATACTCTAGACAAAAAAAAGACTGAACGATTTTCTTCCCCGAAAAAACATAAGGGACCTACACTGCAACCTGTGTCCAGCAAATTTGAAAATTATCACAAAGCCCCAAATTGTCCGAGTAGCATAAGGGCACATAATTTACAGTTGACTCAAGCTACATCGTAACCGCGATTGTACCTAGTCCAAGGAGCGGCCCCAATAGAATTCAGCATTTCAAAGCTTTTCGTGTAACTGGGTCACATGGTGAGGCCTCAGAGTACAAGCAAATGAGAGGATGCCAAAACAAATTGAAGTTTACAGCTTCAACAAGTCCATGATTTATTCAGATATACAAAACAAACATTATCACCCAACCCACCATATATTAAATTCGTAGCTTAGAAAGTCTTTTTGGTTAGGAGATTAAAATAAATGTGCTGGATAGCATACATGAACAATGAGCCAGTTGTTTGGGAAGTTCACAAAAAATTATGAAATCCGTCAGAGGGCAATCACCATAGTGTGCATTTACCTATTTCCAAATAAGCTGATATCTCAAAATTTTGTATTGATGTACCTTTAGTAAGATTGGATTGAATGCAAGTAGGTCTTTTGTGTTTTTTTTTGGGATGATTACTTATACTACCCGACTAAAAGTTTTGGCGCCCGCCACTGATTGTTCAGAAGCAATTAGGTGTCTCTAAGACTAACTACCCATTAATTAACAACCCACACACAGACGATACTGTTAGGAGTAAATAACAGCAAATGTGTCGAAGAAAGGCAAACAAACCAAGCAAGAAACCAACCTAGTAGCAGGATCAACTTCCTTGAGCAAGGAATTATTGCGAAACACAACATCGGAAACGGGGGTCTTCATGGCCTTGTCCTCGTCCTCTAAACACTCCTTTCTGGCCAAGAAGGCGACTAGATCAAGCGAATTGAGAATACCCACAAATCTCTGTTGCCTCATCTCGGCATTTTCAACAACCATGACGCTGCTGCTGCTGCTTTTGTGGTGTGGTGGTGGTGGTGGTGATCGCTTCCTCCATACGGGTATTCCGCCTTCCATTGACTCACCTATTGCCCGAATCGCAGCCTCCACCGTCTCCGTCTCGGCGAATTCCACCAGCTCTGGCTTCCCCACCGTCAGATCCCCCACCACATGGTACAAAAAAACCGATGCCATATATGAATATATATTGATCAAAACAGAAGATACAATCGGATTGATTGAATACTATAAGAGGGAGTGGAGGAAGATGAGGAGGAGGTGAAAACGGGTTATGGGTAGCCTGTGAAGAAGGAGGAGGAGGGTATTATTATTATTAGTAATCAGAAAAGCAGAAATGGGTATTCGGAAGTGTTGATGGGAGTTATTTTTAGAAAAGAGGAGGCGGCGGCAACTGGGATTGGACATGACGAAGCGTTAATAAGAGTAGGAAGCAGAAGGCCCATGAAATTTGGTTGTGCTTTTGGGAGTAGAATAGAATTGGAGGGTTGTTGGTTCTTCTTGATTTGGGGATCTGATCTCAGTCTCAGTCCCTCCCGAAGGAAGTCCGTTTCTGTTGGAACAATCAATAATGTCCGTAAAATCCGGCGGTCGCTCACCCCGTCGGGTGTATCAATGTGGGGAGAGAGAGAGAGAGAGAGAGAGCGCGAGCGAGCGAGCGAGAGCACCAGTAATGGTGCTTTTTATTAGGGGTGTTCCATTAAGATAGTTTTGTTTTAAAACTGCTTTGGTTTTTGTGTTATGTGATGTATTATGAGTAGGGGTGCACACCGGCCCGGTAGCCCGCCCAGCTCGTCCAACCCAGCCCGATTTTTTTAGGGCTTGGTATAAATATTCAGGCCCATAGGGCTGGGCTGGGTTGAGATTTTAAGCCCGTTTACTAAATGGGCTGGGTTTGGGAAACTTTTCTGAAGCCCAGCCCGGCCCGGCCCGGCCTGATTTAAATAATATTCTTATTTAAATACTATGTATAAAAATTGATGGATATCGGAGAGTCCCAACATTTTGAATATTTTAATTGCACTTTAATTTATAGGTATGTTTTTAATATTTTTGTAACAACTTCGAACTTTAAATATATTATTACAGTTGTGAATTATAATTGTGATCGTTATGATTGATTAATTTATGTTTATAATACTATGCTTTAGTAAGATAAATGAGCTTCATGGACGGGTTTGGGAAATTAAAATTTTATTTGGGTTGGGCTTGGGCAAATTAAATGAAGCCCGATTATAAATAGGCCGGGCTTGGGAATGCACTAGTCTCGTTATTATCTAGTACAAGCCCGGCCCGAACCCAGCCCGGCCCGAACCCAGCCCGGCCCGGTGTATGTGCACCCCTAATTATGAGAGGATGACTTGTCTTGGATTTTTTAGAAAAATTAGTTTTTGAAAAAAACTAATTAGTGGAACACCCCCTTAGTCTAGAACGAAAGGGATACCCCACAATTTGATCCAAAAGAAAAGCATTTTCACTTCTTACCTAAATCATACGGACATCAAATTTAAATTTGAGTAAAAAATACCAAAAATGGCACCCGACTCCTTCACCAAATTTGATATTACTCCAATTCTTCACAAATTTGGTAAGAACCAAACCCAACATTAAATTTTGAAGGCCATTTTCTCCCTTCAAATTTAAAACAATGTCATTAATGAAGCTTTTACTCAAATTTATACCTAGATTTGCTTTTGTATATTGGAGTGCTCCGTACAAAATTAAGTTTTACTCAAATTTGGGTAAAATTTTGGGTAAGGAGTGAAGGTACTCTAATGGAGAGTGATTTTCACACTCCCGATTAATATTCAAATCCTATTTTCGTTTTTTTTCCACTAAAAGTCAAAAAAATGAATGTGGATATCAATTTAAGTGTGTGAAAATCAATTACTATTATTATTTGGAACTTTTGGGTGCTGCCTGTAAGATAGATCACGGCAGGCTGATGTACCTGGCAGGAATGTAAAAATAAGTACTCAATCCATCCCCATTTTGTAGTCTAAGTTAGTATTTTTTGTCTCTCCAAAAAGATTGTCCAACTTCAAAACTAAATTGGGTTAATGAATTTTCTCTTTTACTCGTCCACGTTTAAATTAGTAGTACTAAAAATGCAAAATAATAACAATAATGATTAAAGGTTAAAATAAGAAAAACATATTTTGAAAAGTGCAATAATTGAGATCCTCCATGAGTTGGAATCCTTTTGGACTATTAAATGGGAACGGAGAAAGTAGTTAATTCATACTATCCAATTCCGAACTAATCAATTTTAATGGATTTTTGTAGACATTTCTAGTTCTAAAATATGATACTATCAAGTATAGTTACATCAAGATAAATCAAACTAGGTTACACTACTTTACTTTCATAACGAAAATGTTAGACACACAACATGGGACACAATGATAGACGTGGCACATGTACTGGTGGGGCCCACCAGCTTAATCTAGCAAAAAAAAGTTTGTAAACTCAAAATCAAAATTCGCACGCCCCCGCCTTACGATCAATTAAGGGAGGGAGAGAGAGAGAGAGAGAGAGAGAGAGAGAGAGAGAGAGAATATACCATATTTCAACATACTATACCACTATCTGATTATAAAACAATTAAGGGTGAGTTTCTACTACGGTATTTTTGGTATTTGCGGAATTCGTTGATTATAAGTTGTCAAATAAGTTGATGTACGCGAGAATATACCATAAGGGAGGGAGAGAGAGAGAGAATATACCATATTTCAACATACTATACCACTATCTGATTATAAAACAATTAAAGGTGAGTTTCTACTACGGTATTTTTGGTATTTTCGGAATTCGTTGATTATAAGTTGTCAAATCAGTTGATGTATGAGAGGAGAATGACTTGCTGATTTGATAAATTATAGTCCAAGAATACAAAAAATACCGAAAATACCGTTGGAGAAACCCACCCTAAAAAAAGTATGACTTTATTACAACGAATGGATCCACAAGGTACAATACAATACGACATCTAGAGAGAGAAAATAAACAAACACACAATACCCAAATTAGCAAATTTATCAATAATGCAAATAAAGATGCTAATTTTGAGCGATGGAAAGCCAAGTTCATAGATTTGTTATTACCACTCTTTACAGAAAAGGTCTGACAAAAACTGATGGACTATAGAGAAAGGAATATATTTCCTTGGTCTTGTTGCACTTATGGCAATCTTATGAGTATCTGTGTCCTTGTTAGTATGTCAATTTGCAATAATATGAGATTGTAATCCCAACTATAAAAATAGAATTATCTTTTGTCTTTTAAAAGTACTTTACCTAGCATCTTTAACACCCCCGCTCCCCCCCCCCCCCCCCCCTTCTCTCTCTCTCACAACTCAGACCTCCTTTCTCTAAAATTTCACTCAAAAGTAATTTAGTGTATATATTTTTCTATTTTGGGTGTTCCCGTTTAGTCAACATTGGAGGCGTTGTAGTGGTGGCTTATCTTTGTTTTGGCAACAACTAATGAAGATTGGGCAGCAATAGTGGTGAAGCGATAATAGGGTAGCAGTAAAGATAGCTAGGAATGGTGTGCGAGGGAGAGGTGCTTTTGTGGGGGTCTTCTCAGGGTGGTATGCAAACGGCCATACGGTGATGGCAAACGACAAAATAGCGGGCGAGCTTTTTTTTATCTGCAAGAGTGAGTGAGCATTGGTAGGGTGTTGCAAGAAGATTGGGTTTGTTGTTTTAGGGGGCAGTGATTCTTCCGATTTTAGGGGTGTTCCGGTGTTTGGAGTGTTTTTCTTACGGCAAGTGAACATGGCGTCAATTGAGTGGCACGATTGCCAATGACAATCATGGATAAATGCAGTTATGACAGAGGTGTTGTGGTGGGGTGTGGCCGGTGACGATGGTTGCTGTTAGTTACTGTAGGAGGTAGATAGGCAATGATGGAAGGTGTGGCACTCCTATGTGTTTTGGACAGCTACTTCCTTGGATTTAAGTAGTTTGACAGCACTCAGTTTGGTTTTCAGGGGCCTTTGTCGGATTTTGCAAGTGATGCGTGGTAACACATGTGGGTGGTTTTGCATTGATATTGAGAAGCAAGCAACTTTTGATATTCACATGGAGTATGGAGGTATTGAGAATAGGGTTTGGCTGATTTGCATGCAGAAGTATGGCTGAGGTTTTTATGAACTTGGGGAAGTTAAGCGGCTTAGGGGAAATTTGGGTGTGCTGAGGTTTTGCATTTCGAGGGTTTTAGGTGTTTGATTTTTAGTTTGTTGAATTCTTGCCAACTTTTAGGTTTTTTTCTCTCCTCTCTCCTGTAATATTTTATTGTTATCATTGAAATGTCACTTTCTTTGCCGATAAATTTTTTTTATAAAAAGAGAATCTCATTGGGAAAAGATACAACATAGAAACGTCGTAGAAAAAGCCAATTTATAAATCTTGAAAATCGTATGGGATAAGGTTCAATAAAATCTTATGATAAAGATTACTCTGAATATGTGGGATATTAATAATCGACGGAGGGGCATTTTGGGTAATCGAGAAATTACTTTCGAGTAATTGCTGGCCCGCTCCATAAATTTACATCAAAGTGCCATGCAGAAAGTTTGTCCAGAAAGCCCCTCTGTCCCTCATTATCCCACAGATTCGCTTTAATTTGGCTCAAATAATATGATGGGTTCTCAATTACTCCATCCATCCCTCTTTTTCGTTCCTTTTAGAAATTTCAACTTTAAAAGTTTTCAGAACTTAGAATTATCTCAGTTTTTCAATTAAGAAAATTACTATCTTTTTTTCCGATGGTGGTTGTGGCAATGGTGGTGGGGGTATGATGTGGTGAAAATAAATTTAAAATTGAAGAATTTTTAATAAGTTTTTTACTTTTTTGGAGAATTCGCATCACTCGCTAAATATAGCGAAAATTTGTGTAGTGGTGGCATTCGCGAGGTGCTGGTGATTGAGGAGTGGTTGTGGTGGTGGAGGTGTGCTAGTGATGCAGGGTGAATTTCAAGAAAAGTCATATTTTATTTATATTGATTTACATTTAGTATTTTTATTTAATATGTTACAATTTAGTCAAAATATTCTAGAAGTATTTTGTTTTCTAGTTTCTTCTGATTGAGGTTTCCTATTTTATGTATCCTTGTTTTACAAGAATTAGGGCTGCTAGCTAGTAATTTTATTTCCTTTTTAGTTTTAGGGTTGCGGCTAGTATAAATAATTGATGTAAGCCTTAGGGCAAGGGAGTTGATTAATATGTTGAGTTTTTTCACAAGAGAGAGTATCTCTTTTTCCTATAATTCTATTAATCTGCGGGTTATTAGATTGTAGAAGAGTTGTTTCTTATTCGTGGGGGTGATCTTGTTCTTGTTCATGTTTCTATCTGCGTCAGTTGGTATCAGAGCTTAGGCTCGATTCCTAATTGATCATGACACAAAGATATCGTCATTATCGACAATTTGACGTCGAGTATGTGTACGAGCACGATGATGCTGCGCGAGAAGCACAACTAGAGGCGCGGTTCCAGCAATTAGAACAGCATGTGTCGGACGTGATTGCCCTAGCTGACTAGATTGCTACCCTAACTGTTGGGGGGAATCCACCTCGCCGTCGTCTTGTTATACCTCGGTTTCCGAAAGAGGAGGAGGTGTCGGATGACGTTTCTATCACCAAACCTTTGGCGGGTAATGATCAACTAAGGGAGAGGACAAGAGAGGTTACCATTGAGTGGCCTTTCACTTCAAATATTATTCCAGATCCAATTGTGGATTGGAGTAAACCGCCCATCTATGACGAAGAACCGGTGGAAAAAATTACAAAAGAAGAAAATAAAAAAAGATTGCCTCAGAAAGTTGTTACAACACCGTTGGAAACCGATGAAATTCAAAGCAACAAAGTTCAATTTCATAATATTCATGCATCAAGTGGCGAATATGTTGATCCATTTTGGAAATTCATCGAAGAGTCCGTAAGCAAGACTATATGGATTGCGCACCTAGGTGGAATTTGGAAGGAAGTCGTTCTATTCTTTTTTGAAGAATCTTCAAAGTTCCGGTTCGAAAAAATTAATCTTAAGTATAAAATTGATGCTGATAAGAAAAGGCTTATCAAGTACCTTCAAGCAGTGAAAACTCGAGGACAAGTTTTTTCAACAAGGGGAGTCTGATGCAGGGTGAATTTCAAGAAAAGTCATATTTTATTTTTATTGATTTACATTTAGTATTTTTATTTAATATGTTACAATTTAGTCAAAATTTTCTAGAAGTATTTTGTTTCCTAGTTTCTTCTGATTGAGGTTTCCTATTTTATGTTTCCTTGTTTTACAAGAATTAGGGTTGCTAGCTAGTAATTTTATTTCCTTTTTAGTTTTAGGGCTGCGGCTAGTATAAATAATTGATGTAAGCCTTAGGGCAAGGGAGTTGATTAATATGTTGAGTTTTTTCACAAGAGAGAGTACGTATCTCTTTTTCCTATAATTCTATTAATCTGCGGGTTATTAGATTGTAGAAGAGTTGTTTCTTATTCGTGGGGGTGATCTTTTTCTTGTTCACGTTTCTAGCTGCGTTAGCTAGTGAGGTGAAGTGAAATGGTGGAGGTGGTGCAGTGGTGGTGGCAATATTTGATGATGGTTGTGAGGTGGCAGCGATGGTGGTGGGGTGAACGATGATGGTTATGTGGTGGTAAAATGTGGTGGTTATGGTAGTCGTGGTGGTGAATTGTGGTGTATGTGGCGGTGGTGGTGAAGGGAGTCGATGAATTGTTATGGTGAAGTGATGGTGGGGGTGGAAGTGTGAAAATGTTGGACATAGTGGTAGAGGGGTGCAAATGGAGTTTTATGTGTTGCAATAGTAATTGGTTGCTTGTAATACTCCCTCCATTTCAAATTGCTGGTCCATTACGACATGCCATTTTTCAATTGCTTATATCTTTTGATCGATAATGTTTTGGGAAAATTTCAAAAAACCCCCCAAACTTAAAAATACTCTCAAACTTACAATTTTTTCAACCGTACTCCCAAACTTCACTTCCGTTTATCAAACATACTCCCACCGTCTGGATCTGCTACCTCACTAAAGGGAAACGCTGAGTTGGAGTTCAATGGACCCCAAAAACCGTTAAGTGGCCCAAAACGACGTCGTTTTGGGCCTTTTTAAAAAGAAAAAGAAAAGCTCTCTTCTTCCTCCCCAATTCATAGAAAAACATAGAGAGAGAGAGAGAGAGAGGGAGAGAGGGAGCTGATTATAATGCTGGTATCAACATAAGATTCTTCTCTTTCCACCCCATTAGATCTCATTTAGCTGGGAGAAGGTTTTTACCGTTTAAGCACAATGGTAGCCGGAGCCGCAACGATCGGCGGCGGGAGGTGGAGCTAATGCGTGCTCTCATCGACCCTTGTCTACTTCTTTCCATCTGTCCTTGTGTTGGGATCGATTGCAACTCTCTACGTTTGGTTAATCTTCGCATCTAGCGTCCTTTCCTCTGGTCGATCGGTGTGTTCTATGGCCACTCGCCTTCTTCCTTGTGTCGGGATCGATTGTACGTAGCTTTCTATAGTTAGTTAATCACTTTGTTTTCTGGGTTTTACGATATGTATTTCTTAGGGTGTTTTTTATGCTCCCTGCTGTTGACGTCAGCTCCACGGGTTTGGAAAACTATTGTTTTCGAAAAATAGGAGTCGTCACCCGGGTTTTTGGAAAATGGTTTAGAACTCGAGAAACCAATTTGAAAATGATTTAGAAAATGAAAACCAGAGATTCGTTTTGGATTTTGGAGCCAGGTTACGAATGGGGAAGGGTTTAATGCACCCTGCTCGCCTAATTAAAATCGGTCTTTGCTAAATATTTGTGGATTTTTAGAAACGTTTTAATGCTAAAACTTTATTCAATTAAACAATTAAATCATGCAAAGCAGATGATAATAATGAAAACCAGTAAATAACATGACAATTAACATAACAGCAAGTAATCAAACAGAAAACCAAGTTTCCAAACTGTTTTTCAAGGAAAATGATTTGAAAAATTCGGATTTGGAAAAGAGTGCCATGCTCTACCTGTGTCATGCAGTACAGATAATGTGCCGTGCGGCACTGTTCAAGCAGTAACAGTTTGAAACTTTGATTTTCGAGGGAAAACTGAACAAGTGCATACATGAGAGATTGATCAAAACTAAGTTATTTTTGGAACATAAACTCATGTTTTTGTATTTGAAATATTTCTCCTAAATTGACTACGCCGTATGACCCAATGATTTGGCCATAAAATGTATTCTTGGAGATTTTTGATTTATAAAAGGAAATTTTTTTATCAAACTTTGCTAAAATATGGATCCACCAAGCCCAAGGGAGGTATTAATGAACCACCTTGAACCTGGTTTCACCTCCCCTCAGAATATTGAAGCGATTAGAAACCGAAATTATACCTTTGGATGAACTTTGCTCGAAATGGAATGCCTTCAAGGACTCCTAGCTACAGCTTGAGCCTCCTTCCTGCTCTGAACTCTGCTCTGATCATAGCAACAAGATTGCTTGGTTATGGGTTTAACAGAATGGATGATGGTTTTGGACCGAAAGCAGGGTATTGGATGGTTTTTGAACTGGGTTTTCTTTGAGAAGATTTAGGATTGTTTTCTGGAGCTTGTAGGTAGAAACAATGGATGAGTTATGACATGGTAGAGTTTTGGCAGAGGTTTTGGAGAGGTTTTTACAGGATTTTTGCTAATATTTTTCTTCTTTTACCTCCAACTGATCGGCATATATATAGGAGAGAGATTGAGCTAGGCCATCAAGTATAGTTGGTGTGCACTTCAAAATTGTAGGTTACACGAAATCATCATTGCAGAGGAGAACAAAATTAAACATTTTGAGCTGCTAGGTGTGCTGAAAAAGTGGATTTGATGACTGACAATGCCACGCGGCACTGTAACTCTACCGTGCGATACAAAAACTGTGTTGCGAGGCACAATTCCACCGCCAAAGTTCAAAAAGAGCACCGTGCGTGACTACAAGTGTTGCACATGAGAGATGAGTGTTGTGCAGCACTGTTGACCAAGTTGACTTGAAGGACTCCATTCCGAAAGGTTCTCCGAGTGTTTCTTTTCATTATTGGGGATTAAAATGTGTACGAGAGTCTCATTTTGGGGTGTCTACAAATGCCCCTCTTTGACGAGGCTTACAATCATTGTGTGATGGAAGTCGTGTCAAAGATAGAAGACACCTCTCAATTGAAACATCTTCGTATGAAAACAAACAAGTAAATGTGATGCATGTGATTGCGCTCATATGAGTTGCCTATGTACCACATTGTAGGGATTAGACCGGCATAGTTCATCGGGGCTTAATGCATATGCAAACACAAGGGTTATAGAAAACTTACCTGATTTGGATTGTGAGGATTGCCACCTTATTTTTCAACAAGGGGAAGAAGCTTGATGTGTTGTAAATGAGACCAGCATGTGAGGTTCTGTGAGTAATGAAAAGTGATTAGAGCGAGACCGGCGAGGGTCTCCAGAAAACCTGAATTGAGCGAGACCAACGAGGTCCCCAGAGTGATTAAAGCGAGTCAACAGCCATGGCTAGGTTGACTACTTAGTAGGTTAAGTTCTTGTGTCTGAGAACTAGAGCCAATCCACTTTCGTGACCATCCAAGACAGAGCAATTAGGCTGTTGACGAGCGAGACTGGTGAGGAACTTTCAAAAACCATTGTTAATGCCGTAGAGGACTCACAAAACCAGTTGGTGCCTTTTCAAAAATCATTGTTAATGCCATAAAGGACTTACAAAATCAGTTGGTACCATTGTTAAGGCCGGAGAGGACTTACAAAACCAGTTGGTGACTTTTCAAAAACCATTGTTAATGCCGTAGAGGACTTACAAAACTAGTTGGTGAATTTTTCATAAACCATTGTTAATGCCATAGAGGACTTACAAAACTAGTTGGTGAATTTTCAAAAACCATTGTTAATGCTGGAGAGGACTTACAAAACCAATTGGTGACTTTTCAAAAACCATTGTTAATGCCGTGGAGGACTTACAAAACCAGTTGGAGACTTTTCAAAAACTATTGTTAATGCCATAGAGGACTTACAAAACTAGTGCCGCCATTGAAGAGTTAAAAATTGATGCCATAGAGGACTTAAAAATTGATGTCTCGGGAATTGCCATTTCAAATAGAAGAGGTGAGAATTTTTTTTTTTTTTTTTTGAAAACATTGGGTGAGAAAGGTATCTCCAAAAATTGAGGGCGAGAAATATATCTCAAAAACTTATTGAAAAGTTGTCCATAAGGACTCTTGCGTGAGACTCAGGTTCCGACACTTTGACGACACAATGGCAACATTCTTTCTTTTACAAATTTGGTAGCACAACAGGGTATCTCCTTTTGCTTTACTGTCTTTCCTTTTTTTGGACAGGGTCCAGGTTTGAGGTTGCAAACTAGTTTTCTGTGAGGCTGGAGCCTTTTGGGCTTTCTGTGAGGCTTGAGTCTTTTGGCATTCCTGCCCCAAATCTTGAACTCCGGTGTATGTGCTTCTCTTGGTAGATGGCATTGAGCTGACATGCCCCAGTCTTGGACTCCGGTGTATGTGCTTCTCCCACTAGATGGCGTTGAGTTGACATGCCCTAGTCTTGGACTCTAGTGTATGTGCTTCTCCTAGTAGATGGCGTTAAGCTGACATGCCCCAGTCTTGGATAAATGTGCCCCAATAGATGACAAGCTTCAGTTTTGAACCCATTGACTTGTGTATCCAAACATAGACTCTCTCATGCTTTTGAAATTGTCTTCCACGAGTTTTAAGAATATCGAGACCACCATGGGTTGACTAGACAAAAGATCTTGTGTGAATTTGGACAAGGCTTGGACGATTCGAGTGACTTTACAAAGATGCCCCCTGGTTTGGGCAGAGATGACATACTCATTAATCTTTTACCAAAGGGGGTAGATTTGGACAAGACTAGGCTGACTCAACATGTCACACCCTCAAATTTAATAATCCAAATATAAATAATATCCACGTGGAACAAGTCAAAGTCTTACATTCACCCTTTGAATAATCAAAGTTAAGATAGATACATTCTCGCCATAAAGAATAAACGAGTTCTAACTACGAGTACCCGTAACCCAAATGCATAAATATCAAGTTTTAAGAGTTATTACAATAACCAAATAGTCAAAAGATTAACAAATAGAAGTTACAAAATCATCTTTAAAAAATATGAAGCAAAGATGGGAAAATAACTTCATGCTCGATGAAATCCATGTTATGCATCCACACTTCATGCATCCATCTCATGGTCCTTGCTGAGTACCTGAAAAATGATAGGTTGAGCTCACTAGCCCAGTAGAAAAACTATTCTACTAACGCTAGGTGTATAAACATGATACGTGCATGAGAGATGAAGTATAATTAATGAGAGAGACCATGTGTGTGATTAGAAGGAACAAACGAATGAAACTCGACCACCAAGTACCCAAATCTCCAAAAATGTACCCAAGTATCCCAAATGTGTCTGTCTGTCCCTAACGTATCCCAAAACAAAGCCAAGTGTCCATAAAAAAACCCAAGTATTCAACAATTTCTCAATATCTCATGTCAAAAGTCAATTTTCGCTAAAAACACCAAGATTAATCCAAACATGCCATTTTCCAAGATTTCACAAGAAAACATTCATTAATCTTAATAGGGAAGTATCCCTCTGCCGGATTTCATGAGCTTCGTGCACCCCTGCTAGATTTCGCGGGCTCCGTGCACCCCTGCCGGATTTCGTGGGCTGCATGCACCCATGGCTAGGGACACCAAATGGTGACCCTAGTATTCTCATTATGAAATTTTATCATCTCAAAACATTTTGTTATTAAAAAAGAACTTCCATAAGTCTCATTTGTTCCAAAAGTTCACCATTTTCGTCAAAATGTGTCACCCGACGCGTGTCCAATACATAAGACCAAGGGATTTGTTAATTCACGTGTCATAAGATTGGTTTAGGCCAAAAATTGAAAATGTCAAGCAACTAATGGATATCGAGGGAGGGTAAAACAAACAACAATAGCATCAAACAACAACCCAATCTATAGATCACAAACCCAAATTGAGCAAAACCCACTTAGGAGAGAAAAACATGAATTTGAGGAAATTGAAGAACAAGAGCAAGATATATGCCACATCACATAAATACAACTAGAGGGAGTAGAATTTGTTCTCCTACCAAGATGGGTTTTGAGCAAAACCCTAGAGTACCCAAGTGATTTTTGACCCCAAACTCCAAGAACAACCTCTACCCAAGCTCTACTACGCATTCAAAAGGCAAGATCAAGTAAAAAATGAGTTACAAGGGTGAGATTTTACTCACAATCAAAGAGAGAGAGAGGGAAAACGTGGGTGAAGCAAGAACAAGACCTAAATCAAGAGTTCTTACCTCTTTGAGTGCAAAATCCAAAAATACAAGTGAGATTGATGTTTCAATGTGTAGATCTTGAAGATTTGTGGTAGATTGAGGTTTAAATCACAAGATTTGAGGTAGGGATGAAGAGAGAATGTAGAGGGGTAATTTTATGGTTTGTTTCTTGGTTTTAGAGTGAAGAAATGAGCCCAAGACCCTTTTTATAGAGGTTTGTGACGGGCACAAAATTTGCAGAAAAATGCAGCTGGATACTGGTATCAAGAAAAACCCATACCGATATCTAGACTCTCTGTTGGCTCAAAATCTGCAAGAAATGTAATTGGACACCGGTATCAAGAAAAAGCCATACCGGTATCTAGAATTTCTGTTTCGCTGGATACCGGTATCAAGAAAAAAGCCATACCGGTATCTAGAGTGAAAAATTTTAAATTTTTACCACTTTCGCCAATTCACACCCCAATCACTCCCAACATTTTTTTAACATCTCTAAAAACCCACACAACTTCGTAATACATATTCCTACCATTTACTTAACTCCCGGTACACCAAGCTATACACACCCATACAATACTTTGAAAAAAACACATTTTAAAACATTAGCCAACTCATTTACGATACCAAAAATGAATAAAAGATAGAAAAGAATTTCGTGAAATTCCGGGTCTTTATACAACAGACTCAAAAGAGTGACTTCCTGAAGGTGCCCCTGACTGGGCGGAGATTAGGATTTTGGAGGAAGACTTTGTTGACTCGAAAAGACCAATAAGCAATGACAGACTCGAGAATTCGGGAAATGGCGGAACGTGCCCCACAATTGATGTTTGATTTTGTCATAAACTAGAGTCTTTTTGGTTTTGAAATTGTTTCACTCCATCAAATGATGTTCATTTAAATCGATTGTTTTATCAAAACACAAGATTTCTTATTGTGAACTCATGCCCCCAGGATGCTGATTCATTGATTTTCCATTGAGGTGTCCCGATTTGGACTTTTGCTTCTGGGGGATGCTAATGTTTTGCAATGCTTTGACTTTTGCCCCCGGGTTGCTGATGAGGATCTGAGGTGTCCTGGTGTGGACTTTTGTTTCTGGTGGATGCTGGTGTTTTGCAATGCTTTGACTTTTAATCATTAATGATACTGTTCCCACTGGATTCTCGCTATCAAGTTGTGCTTTTCAATCTGAAAGGACTTTATTTAGTTTATAACGGGGCCAAGACTTTGAGTTTGAAAAAGAAAGGATAAAGGCTAAAAAAATTTCATTCTTTCTGGGTTTTAGAGCTAGCAGCCATCTTGAACTCTTTTTGTGTGCCCTTTCTGTTTTTTTAATGTTTTCCTTTGTGCCCCATTTTGGCTTTTGATAAACACTTTCTTTCTTTCTTCCTTTTCAATGTTGCACATTTGGTTGTGCCTACGCTTCACATTTGGTTGTGCCTATGTGCTTGGCACTTTCATTCTTTTGAAATTTTGACGTGCCGCTGACAACCATGCATTTGGCACTTTCATATAGACATCCTGCTAATAACTATGCATTTGACACTTTCGTTTCTTTTAATTCACCCCAGCGTGAGGGATAGCTGCCTAGATGAGTTCTTTTTCAAAAAAAAAAAAAAGATTCAGGCTCAAAAGGGCTATCAAGGGATATAAGGGCTTGTTTGATAACACAAATTCATCACTTAAAACTGAATCAATTAAGTAATAAGTGATTAAGTAGGTTTGATAACCACATTTTCTATTACTTAACAGATTAAGTGTCACTTAAAATGTAGGTTAAAAAGTTGAAAAAAATTAAGTAGTTTTGAGCTACTTAATTTTGGCTGAATTCTTATGTGCTTACAATCATCCATCACACCACCGCCATTGTCGCTGCCATGCCGTTGTCACCACCACCACCACCACCACCATTCCACCACCGCCGCCGCCGCCACCACCACAACTACTAAGCCACAACTCCACCACCACTGCCACGCCGCCGCCACTACACCGCTACCACCACAACCACCACTACTACCATTGCCACACCACCATCACCATTACCCATATACCACCACCACTATTGCCATGCCATTGACATCACTCCACCACCACCACCACCCACCCAACCCATCACCACTACTACCACGCCACAACCATCACACCACCACCAGTGCACCACTATTATTCCACTACCACCACAACTCACCATCATTCCACCACCACCATTACTCCACTGCCACAGTTACACCCCTACCCCCACCACCTTCCAATCACCACTCCACCACTATCACAAATACATGATGATCATTAGCAAAATTAAGAGACAATTAGAACAAAAAAAAATTATTTTTTTAATTCAGTGCTTAATATGTTTTATCAAACAGCTTTTTAGTTTAAAAAATTCAGCATTCAGTTTTTAGTACTTAATTTTTAGCTTTCAGTTTTTAGTTTTATCAAACAGCCCCTTATCCGGGGAATAAAGCAAAGAATGTCTTTCTTCATTTTGAATTGCACAACTTGATAGAAAGAATTTGTACATGCTCTAACTTTTGCCTAGATCATATCTTGGAATTTCGATCTAGCGAGTTTTGCCTTAACTTTTGCCTAGGCCGCCCTTGCGGGTTTTCGACCTAGCAAGGCCCTTTTTTTTGTGTGTGTGTGTGTTTGTGTGTGTGTGTGTGTGTGTGTGTGTCAAAGCATTGTTCCTTGATGACATTAGAGAATGGCGCTTGGAACTCTTTCTTCTTGTGAGAGCTGAGGGTTCAATAAAAAATCATCCCGTGCTTTGAAGTGATTATCATGAATCTCAAATGATGGTGGAAAACAATTCCATTTGGAAGGATTATTGCAAAAACTCAAGTTTATTACAACAATTCTAACACAAAAGCGTGACACTGACTTTCAAAAGTTGCAACCGAACCACTGAGGGTTTCCTACGTAACCCTTTGTAAGGAATCAGGTCGTGACGCAGTTCGGAACTACAAAGCTGTCTCTATTTTGGTTTTTTTTTCTTTTCTTGACAACAGGACATTACAGACTCGATTACAGACACCAAAGTAGAAATAGAAATACAGACTAACTCAATAAAAGAGAAGACTCTGACTCGAACTTGAAAATTCCCAAGACTCGTAGAAGAATGATCTATTGCATGGTCCTTAGTGGTTCATTGATTCGGAGAGATTTTTGGCTTCCCCAGTGGAGCAAAGATGGATTTGTTGTCATTGAGATCTTGTATTTCATGACGGAGGCGGTGACACTCATCGGTAGCATGATCGAACACTTAATCGAAGGCGCAGAAGGCATCTGGGTTGTGGTTTGATGGAAGCTTTCGAGGTAGAGGTTTTGGCTGGAGTAGTTTGAGGAGGCCGGCCATGAGAAGCTTTTTATAGACTGAAGATAAGGATGCAGAGAATTCAGAAAATGTTCATGGTCGGTCTTTGGGCCAGTTGATTTGGGTTATGATTTTGGTTGGTTTGACTTTGTTAACAGGCATGGCTTGGTTGAAATTCTAGGGTTTGGAGCTTTGGTCATCTGGAGTAGGAGCTAAGAGAGATTTGGTTGACTTAGGCATTGGGCTTGTGTTCAGGCATGGGGTTAGAGACAATGTTGGTCTTTTTGAGAGGGAGTGGGATGGTTCCATTTTCAATGAGATCTTGGACTTTGTGTTTAAGACGGAAACAGTTATTGGTGTGATGGCTAGGTATCTGGTGGTAGGTACAGAAGGTATTTGGGCTATGGTTAGCAGTAAGCTCTTCAGGTAATTCTCAAGGCTCAAGTGGTTTAAGAAGGTTATTATCAAGAAGGCTCTTATAGACAGGAATAAGGGAAGTGGAGAATTGGTGAAAGTTTCTTTTAGAGCAGTTGGTTTGGGTTATGTTCTTGGAATTGTTATTTGTGGAGCTGGGGGTGGTTTTTGCAAGGTTATTGTGGACGGTGAAAATCCACGCGGCTTGCTCTCGAATAGTTCGGATATGAAAAACGAAAAAAATGTGAGTCGCCACCCGGGGTTTATATTTAGAAAATGTTTGGTACCCGAGAAACCGTTTTAAGAATAATTATTGACTCTCATGCCGTTTCGGAAAAGGGTTTGATCTGCGAAAAGATTCTTTTTGGATTCGGAAGCCAGATTACGCGCGGGGAAGGTTTTATTTAAAAGCACCCCGCTCGCCCGAGAAGTTCTCGGTCTCTACTAAATAATTTGTGGGATTTTTGCAGAAAATATTTTATTAAAAACCTTCACAATCAAACAAGAAAATAAAGAAATAAATTAAAACCATAACGGAAATAAAACTTAAACAAGGAGGACTAAATAATAATAATAAGAAAATAAAAGGGGAGAAATGTAGTAACCAGAAGAGTTTCAGAAAGAGAACAGAAGAACAGAGTACGAACAGGGGAGAAACAGAGCATAAAAGTTTGGTTCAAATGGGAGCCGCGCGGCTCCTACGCGGGAGCCGTGCGGCTTACACTGCAAGCCGCGCGGCTTGCGTGTAACCCTTTTTTCAAAAATTTTGTTTTAGGACCAGTGAGTCCAAAACCCGTTTAAAACTTGATTTTCTTCTTCAAGTCTACTCCAAATGAGTTGTTTTTGTTTGTAAACCAGTTTTTGAAATGAAATTTATTTCCGGTATGGATCGTACCGTGCGTTTATCGAGAAAAATAGCCCGGTACGACTCCGAAAAGCCGATTTTTGTTCCGAAAATAGTTTACCGAGTCAATATACGGTTGTTGAAACCGTTATCAACTCGGGGATGCCCTCAGGGAGCCGCGATTTGGAAATCGAAGCTCGAAAACGGTTTATACCTTTCGGGAACTCGACACGGAGATTGAAAACTTCGGAATCTTCGGGTTTAGACTTGTGTGATGGAGGGATTGAGGTGGGATGGAAGGTATGAAGTTTCGGGAAATTTTGATGGCGGTTTTGAACGAAAATTTTACCGGAAAATCGAACGGAAATTCTTTTGGAGTATGATTTTTCGGTCTTTCTTCCCGTCTCCCCCGTTTTGTGAGGAGGGAGCCTCCATTTATAACCGAAATGAGGGAATAAAATGATGAGATTCGGCGGTGGCGAGATGATGATATTCCTTGAGCTGGCTGTCAGGAATTTGCAGGGGATAACAACACTAGCCGCGCGGCTTGTGTGAGGGAGCCGCGCAGGCTTGTATGAGGAAGCCGCGCGGCTTGTGCGAGAAAAAGAGAACCGTACGGCCTGAAACAGGAGCCGCACGGCTTGTGAGGCTGAGTTTCCAACTTTCCGGACAAGTTCCAAGGTAGTTTTAAACGTTTCATTCGTCATCGGGCATGCATGGGTATCCAAAAATTGGGGTGTCTACAGTTATCCTTCTTGATGTCTTGCTGGTGCATTTTCAGATCTCCGATACCAATGAAATTTTCTAGGCCCATGGGTTTGGATTCTTTCAAGACATATTCATCTAATTCAGAAATTTTTGCCAAAGTTGCGGCCATTTCCGGGCTCTTTCTGGGTCATTGGGGGTTCTCTTGGACTGGTGGAAGATGGTTATGGATATCTTGTACCATGATCATGAGCTGTGTAATTTGACTGTCGATCCGTTTGCCCATGTCATTCATAGTTTTCTTAAGCTCCTTGATTTCAGCCTGAACTTCCATGTCTGTTGCTTCGAGTCAGATCAACCTTTGTCTTCTGAATGGGTGAGGTTTTCTTGTTTGGTTGAATGACTAGGAATTAAGCAGAACTCAGAAATACCCTTGCTTGTTTTATTTTGAAAAATGGGAATGTTGTATTTGTGTAGTCATGTATGCAAACCTAAGTCTCAAAAAAGTTTTCAACAGCCATGGGTAGGACGACTACTTAGTAGGTTAAGTTCTTGAGTGTGAGAACTAGAGCCAATCAACATTCGTGACCATCCAAGATAGGGCAATGAGGTTGCTGACACTCAGATAAAAATGTGTTTAAGGATAAATCGGATCACAAGGAGCCGTTTTAGCTCGCCTGACACTGGAGGTATTTCAAAGTCCAAAGATTTAAGGATAAATCGGATCACAAGGAGCCGTTTCAGCGTATCTTTTGCAGTGTATCCTTTGTTAGGATAGTAGGATTCGGGAAAATTCAAATAACTTCGTTCTTGATGATTCCTTTTCAAGCATCTAACTTTGATTTTAGGGACGATTGCTTCAGCTTGGGTCAATTGTTCCTAATTTCTGTTAGGCCATTGCCAATGAATTGTTAAGGATCAAGTTGATTTGACTTTCCTAAGTCTTGTTATTCTAAGGACTAATTTGGTTTGAACAACATGCATTGGAATGCACAACTCTTCATTGGGCAGGGCAACCTCTTAAGATCGCGGGGAAAACGTGACAACATAGGATCCAACTAACTATGATAATACAAATGCATGCAGAATGATGACAAGAAAATATAGAAAGAAGTAAACACATAACAGGATATATCATATAATCCTAACCTGTGGTGTCATGCCCTCGATTTTTAAATAATAAAAGTAAACATTTTTAGAAACAAAAGTGCCACATTTCATAAATTTTCTTCTCTTATCTCACCACAACGCTTCTTCTAAAAAGGGTACCCGTCTCCCTTTGGAAAGACATGAATTTAAAAGATAAATTGATTACATTCTTCCAAACAATTTAAAAAAAAAATAAGGTTACAAACCCATCTTAGTTTAAAAAATATATGATCATCTCTCAAATGAGTACCTACTAAGTTTCAATAAGAAACAATGATCAATGATGTCTTCAAAAGATTTCATGCACTCCCAATGTACTTCACGCCATGCTCCTCATTGGATACCTGAAAATTGAGAGGTTGAGCTGCACTAGCCCAGTAGAAAAACCCCTGACACAAACTCTATATATATATATATATATATATATATATATATGTAGTGCACCATGCTTGTGAGTGAGCCTACAATGCATAAGCCCAATTTTAAAAGTCATTCTTTCTTTAAATGCACGTCTCGTCACACACATACATACACATACACATACACATACGCACACACAAATACACCCTCACGCATACACGAAACCACATATACATAACTACGCTTGAAAGTTTCAAACCGATCGGAAGTACTCTTTACCACTTAATTTCCATTTCAACACCACCTTAGGATCACCACGACTTTGTCCCAGTCTTTTCTCTAGCAATCAACTCCTTTTACTTCTCATCACACCTAAACACTCTAGTTTCTCAACATAACCACGCATTTTGATTTCTTCAATAGATATTTCCTCAATATCGAGACACCTCTCGTAAAATGCACACCGAATACCACACAATTCCCAACTCCATGAACACAATCAAATCAACTAAGGAATGTAAGGAATAATACACAACAAACAACACGTAAACAACCACACACAACAAGCCATAAATAACAATAACACGCAACCAACAACACACCACAACAAACAACACAACATGTCCGACTTCACAAGTCAACAACTCAATTAAGGAATGCAAAAGACTGAAAGATTAGACACTCAAAATACCCTACCAACAGTTTCACTTACCAAAAACTCAACATGTCAAACCTTCCCAAACTCATTCAATTAAGGGCATTTTCGTAATTTCATCACGGGTCAAAACCGTAAGCATCTTCATCAATCCATGCCTCAAATACACTCATAAATATCTCAATTTCTTTACTAGGAAAGCAATATAACATATACACATGAATATCACAAAAGCCCCAATTTTGGTTCAAGCCATAGATTAAAAATTTCTCAGTACAACCACGTCTACGAAAATCGTATGTAGAAATCAAGAGTTTATTATCTAAACACATAGATATATATAGAGAGAGGAGAGAAATCCCTACTTGACTGGGTTTTGAGCAAAACCCCAACTTCCGAAACTCGAGCTCCAAGCTTTTATGTATCCGTGACGCATCCTACGCGTAATTTCAACTGACACACCAATTTCAAATTAAAAACTGATATTTTCTGGAAATAATTAAGGCACATCCCATACATCATTTAGTAGGCATACAAGTCTAGTGTCATAATCAAAAGACGGTGTACCAATCGGATACCCACGCTAGACGTTATGACTGTCTTCCCAAGACATGGCAGTGCTGTCTACACAAACACGAACCTAACAGCAGTTTGGTGTACGAATTTTAATATTTTCTATAATTTGAATTAACCTCTGAAATTTTTACAAAACACAAAGAACATCCATGGGTAGATTCTGTAAAATTTTCGGAAATTTAACAGTTCTGGAAAAATATCAAATAAATCGGCCAAAACAGGGTCTGCAGGAAAAACGGATAAAACTTGACAGCCTGACTTTGAAAAATCACCATAAATCGAGCTTTTAATATTTTTGAGTGATTCTTGTGCTAAAAGTTTTGTATTGAAATTACCTTCAAAGTTCTAGAAAAGACCAAAATCCAATTCGTACTCCAAAGATGACAAAATGGGAAAATACACATGCTACACAAATCTGTCCCAGAACAGATTTCCAGATTACAGACCCGATTTTCAAAAATTCATAACAAATCGAATACTTGATGGATTTGGGTGATTCCAGCGGAAAAAGAAAGGGTTTTGAGTTAAATTTAAATCATAAGAAGGAACCAAAATCTAATTAACAGTTTATGGAAGAGAAATCGACCAAAAACCGAGACCCAGTCTGCTGTAATAAAACTAATGTTCATACCGGTACATATACACGAATATTTTCGATTAAAAATGATAAAAATGAGGGAGATGAGAGCTATACTTGCAGAGGTGAAGTGGGGAGGTGGAGATGGTGGTCGGACGTGGCAGTGGAGGTCGCCAGAGGAGGTGGCAGCCAAGACCTCCTCCTTCTCTCCTCTTTTCTTTTTCTTCTCTCTTCTTCTTCTCTTGTTTCTCTTCCCCAGAAATCAAAAGGGGAAAGTGAGGGGAGTAGGTGTAGTGGTGGGGGTCCAGGCGTGGGGAACATGGCATGAGTTGGGCGCGCAACACGACGTGATATAATGCAGTACAATTTACTCTGTCCGGTGTTCTAACTGTCCGGGTTTTGATTTCAGAAAAATACCAAAATATTCATACTGACTTAGAAAATCGTGGGCAACGTCACCGTGTGCTCAAAATTGTCTAGAAAAATCTCAAAAGTTGGACACGCATTACGATGCTATCCCAAGTGACGTCATTAGGAAGATTTAAGTCCCAACACCGCAACAGGTAAGCCAGTATCATCCACGTAGCTAAAAAAAAAAAATCATATTCCTCATCTTTATTTTATTTAACACAAATTTGTGGGTCTTTACATGTGGGTTCCCGTCCTAGGTTGGAAGGTTCAAGGTTTACTATATGCAAATTAAAAGCCGGTTTTGATTTAGGGGGTCCCCCAGACTAGATCCAATATTTACCTCCCTATGCCAAGTGTACTGCATGGGAAAGGTCAAGCGGCAGGCTGACTCATCACGGTCCAAGGTTGCTGAGCATTTGGGGATGTTCTAACACCAGTGAACTGGGTAGGGTAACTAAGACAAAGCAGCGGGGCTTATCCAACATCAATGCACGTGATGCAAAAGTTTAGCAATAAAATTATTTTCAAAAACCCATAAATATCTTTCAAGCTTGGCTCTCCAAATTAGTCACTTCTTTGATATCTTTACACAAACAAACAACCCAAAAAGCTCTAGTCAGGATGGCCGGACAAGGCCCTGTTAGTCCACCATTCCTTCATTGCGATAACGTTAGGCATTTTCGTTTTGACAAGCTTTCGGGAAGTTCATAAGTATAAAAACACCAAATTAGAGATTAATTTGAGAATCCCCAGCGAAGTCGCCATTTTGTGGACGTCGGCTCCACGGGTTTGGAAAACTGTTGTTTTCAAAAAATAGGAGTCGCCACCCGGGTTTTGAAAATGGTTTAGGACCCGAGAAACCAATTTTGAAAATGATTTAGAAAATGAAAACCAGAGATTCGTTTTGGATTCGGGAGCCAGGTTACGAACGGGGAAGTGTTTTAATACACCCCGATCGCCCGATTAAAAATCGGTCTTTACTAAATATTTGTGGGATTTTTAGACAACGTTTTAATGCTAAAACTTTATTCAATTAAACAATTAAATCATGCAAAGCAGATGATAATAATGAAAACAAGTAAATAACATGACAAATAACATAACAGCAAGTAATCAAACAGAAAACCAAGTTTCCAAACTGTTTTTCAAGGAAAATGATTTGAAAAATTCGGATTTGGAAAAGAGTGCCATGCTCTACCTGTGCCATGCAGTACAGATATTGTGCCGTGTGGCACTGTTCAAGCAGTAACAGTTTGAAACTTTGATTTTCGAGGGAAAATTGAACAAGTGCATACATGATATGAGAGATTGATCAAAACTAAGTTATTTTTGGAACATAAACTCATGTTTTTGTATTTGAAATATTTCTCCTAAATTGACTACACCGTATGACCCAATGATTTGGCCATAAAATGTATTCTTGGAGATTTTTTATTTATAAAAGGAAATTTTTTTTTATCAAACTTTGCTAAAATATGGATCCACCAAGCCCAAGGGAGATATCAATGAACCACCTTGAACCTGGTTTCACCTCCCCGCCGAATATTGAAGCGATTAGAAACCGAAATTATACCTTCGGATGAACTTTGCTCAAAATGGAATGCCTTCAAGGACTCCTAGCTACAGCTTGAGCCTCCTTCCTGCTCCGAACTCCGCTCTGATCACAGCAATGAGATTGCTTGGTTATGGGTTTAACAGAATGGCTGATGGATTTGCCTGAGTTTGGACAGAAAGCAGGGTATTGGATGGTTTTTGAACTGGCTTTTCTTGGGGAAGATTTAGGATTGTTTTCTGGAGCCTGTAGGTAGAAACAATGGATGAGTTATGACATGGTAGAGTTTTGGCAGATGTTTTGGAAAGGTTTTTACCGGATTTTTGCTATTTTTTTTTTCTTTTACCTCCAACCGATCGACATACATATAGGGGAGAGATTGAGCTTGGCCATCAAGTATACTTGGTGTGCTCTTCAAAATTGTAGGCTACACGAAATCATCATTGCAAAGGAGAACAAAATTCAACATTTTGAGCTGTTGGGTGTGCTGAAAAAGTGGATTTGATGCCCGACAATGCCGCGCGGCACTGTAACTCTACCGTGCGGTACAGAAACTGTGTTGCGCGGCACAATTCCTCCACCAAAGTTCAAAAAGAGCACCATGCGTGTTTGAGCAAGTGTTACACATGAGAGATGAGTGTCGTGCGGCACTATTGACCAAGTTGACTTGAAGGATTCCATTTCGAAAGGTTCTCCGAGTGTTTCTTTTCATCACTGGGGATAAAAATGTGTACGAGAGTCTCATTTTGGGGTGACTACACCTGTGTTTTAGGATGTGGGTTCATTCTCTCTCTCTCTCTCTCTCTCTCTCTCTCTGTTTTCCTGTAAATTGGGGAGGAGGAAGAGAGCCTTTCTTTTCTTTCCTTTTTAAAAAATAGGGCCCAAAACGATGTCGTTTTGGATCACTTAACGGTTTCTGGAGTCCGTTAAACTCCAACTCAGTATTTCTCGTTAGTGAGGTAACAGATCTAGACGGTGGGAGTATATTTGATAAATGAAGTGAAGTTTGGGAGTACGGTTGAAAAAATTGTAAGTTTGGGAGCATTTTTTATACTTGGGTCAAAGTTTTGGGGTTGTTTTGAAATTTTCCCTAATGTTTTTCGTGATTTTGAATGTTTTGTATAATAGAGCCAACTAATAGAGCCAACTGCGATCTATTAAATAAGATCCATATTATTTATATTTTGAGATGAGATCCATATTAAAGATATAAACAATTAAAAATGACACGCATACACGTAAAGTCCAAGCAATTTGGGACATGGAGTAGTAAATAATGTGTTATAAGTATAATAAAGGGAAAAATAGTAATCTAAAGCTACAACAACACCTGGAGGAAATTCAAATACTAAACCTAGATAAAGAACGACAAGTACAAAAAAAATAAAAATAAAAAAAAGACTACATATATAGTAGTAATTCTTGTTTTCCAGAGAATGTGCAATCCTTTTGTTTTAAACTTTAAGGGCAAGCTAGTTTTTTGAATAAATTGATTTTTCACGGTTTTTATGTAATGTGTTGTGAGAGAATAACCTGTCTCGATTTTTACAAATTAAAAATAATTTTTTGTTAATGGACCACCCAGTTGTACTGCAAATACTCATCTGGACTTGGCGGTACAATTAAGTTTCCTGTTGCTCTTCGATACTTTGCCCGTAAAAATCCGAAGCTTTATCAGCCACCTCTCTTACCGGTCCTCAAGTTGGATGGCCCACATTAAAAGGTTTATACAATGGAAAACACAAAATAATACACACGCTCATAAAGTCAAAGGCCCCACACCTTCCGCTTTATGAATTTGTATGTTCAAAAAATTATGTGGTTCTAATATTGTTGGTGCCGCAATACCTCTTTGAATACGCTGGATGCCCCCCAATCATCACGAAGAAACAATATGCAGTTTTTTGTGGGCCCTTAGACTTGGTGATTGTACGGAAAATTGAGTGTGATTCTAGCATTGTTGCTCGAGCAACTACATCTACTTTTCACTTCACTTACAACGCTTTGCAGTACAGTTTTATATTACAAAGCAAAGTAAGTGGAGGGAAAAGCACTTGCTCTCAAACAACCACAAGAAACAATATACGCATGCATATTTGTAAGCATCCTATCAAATCACATAAACGAAATAGGAATTTAATCAGTGGTAGATGTTCAGCTTTCAGAGGAAGTGCATATATGCCATCAAATCTTGGTCGCAATTGGAGAATGGAACTTATTCCACATTACCATACTCAAGCGGCATATCGAGTGATCAAGTGCCCTGAATAACCCATCTGCTTACCACTCCAGCATCTTTTCTTCGGAAATCAAACTAAGCTATCTCATTTGCAATGCAAGACTACCTATGAAAGATATCTTGCTAAGTTCAATTTTGGCTTATTTATCTTTTTGGTCCTCAAATTATTAGTAAGTGGTCAATTTCTTTCCAATCTAAACATTTGTCCAGTTTCATCCCCAACGTTTAAAATGTGTGTCAATTTGGTCCCACCCCTAACACCATCCCCTTGTATGTCAAAACAGAGAGCATCAATGTTGGGTTTGGACAGGGCCGTCCCTGAACTAAGCCGAGTAAGGCGGTTGCCTTAAGCCCCCAAATTTTGGCACAAAAATAGGGCCTCGGATAGGTACACTTAGGTACATAATACATATTTAATCTATCACACATACAATCAATGAGCTAGCTAGCCCAGTGGAAAAGTTTAGTTGCTCTATCCAATAGGTAGACGGTTCAATTCCTAAGCCTCTTTTTTCCTTCTCCATCACAATATTTTTTCCCACTCACAACTCACAATTCCAAAGGGATATTTTTTGTGCAAAACTTATTATGTCAAAAAAACTAGTTTTATTCGAAACAACGAAACGAATCGCGGGAAAAATAATATATGGGACCAAGTAACTATATTATTTTGGGGTTAGTTTTATTTTTATTTTAAAAACAGAATATATAGGGCCCAAATTTACAAGTTCGTCTTAAGCCCCGAGAATATCAGGGCCGGCCCTGGGTTTGGAGAGTTGGAATTCTCAAACACTACAACATAATGAACTAAAAACATCAAAAAAACCAAAAACAAAAAATTGAGCTGGGTTGGGAGAATTGGAATTCCACTGCTATTGGAGTTTTTTTTGGAGCTTCCGTTATCACAAAAAATAGGATAATAAATGGAATGTTGTTTCTTTCATGGGCATACTATTTGTTTCCACGAAAGAATGAAGGATATTTTCTTATTGGAACCGAGGACGACCTACTTAATAAACGCGTTCTTATCTACACGTAAACCTATTATACCATAGAATTTTTGCTTTTAATATAATATACTAGTGCATGCTTGTGCCCATGCATAAAGGCACGGCTTAGCAATCGACACTCATGCACGTGTCCGTGTCCGTGCCCGTGCTTTATGGTCCTTCGAATTTCATAGAGCGGGAAAGGAGAAGAGGTAGTGAGAGAGAATGTTGTTTGAATTTCGAAAAGGGGAGAGAGAGAGAGAGAGAGAGAGAAAGAGAGAGAGAATGTGGTTTAAAATTTTTGAGCATGGTGGGCCGGTGGAGGAAAATGGTATAGAGAAAGAGGGAGTGAGTTGGCAGAGAGAGAGATAAAATGTAATGATGACTGAGACAAAACTGCTCTGTATTGTAATATATAGATTTGTAAAAGCTATTGCATTTCAACTAAAAGATGTGAATACACCGGTATAAATTCAATCTGCTTTGACATATTGTCAAGAAAAAATAATTTTGCATAAATTTAATTCATGTGAGATGTCAAAGTAATTAAACTTGATGAACTTTCAGCAAAATCATTTTATTTTTGTTTTGATAAATAATGTTTCAACGTAATAAACTAATAACAATCATAGAAATACCCTGCTTCAGTCCCCTTTTTTTTTTTAAAAAAAAAAAGAAAAGCAAAAGAGAATTTTATTAATCTTTGAAATGGATTACAAATATTAACGGGAACAAATGAAAACGGCATCACAACGCGAGAAGCATCCCAACTAGGTTGGCACCCAACCTCGGGACAATATGCCACCAAGGACCCCAAGTGGAGATAGTTGACCAGAAGTCATCGGAAAACACAATCCAAGATACAAGCCAAACACCTATTGCATCACTACATGATGAACAAAAGGAAATGGATATGATCAACAGCAACATAAAGCAGTAGCAGGGCTACCAAATGAAGACCAGCAGAAGCAGTAGCAGAAAACCAGCAAGTAGCTAGCTTCAGTGTTATTCAATCTCTACGGTGATAAGATCGTAATAATCAGAGGTGGAGCTAGAAATTTCTGAGATAAAAAAATAAAAATGTCACAGTTTAAGATAAATTACAGCTCCATATATTGTGAGATCAAAATGCAAAAAATTGGGTGCAAAATAAAATGTTTCTGATTTTTCCAGAGCTCTTTAGCAAGTAACATCTTATTTGCAAAGAAAAATAAAAAGATTATACTCACGGGCACAAGAACAGTTTGGTCGGAACTTGATATATATTTAGTGGTCACGCAAGCAGATCCGGGGATCCTATAGTGCATGTAGAGTTGCACTACAAACATTGATTGCGCGCGATCAATGGTTGGGATTTCATATCGGCAATGGATAGCTTGACGGCGGCGGCCCAAATGTCACGCCCCAACCGCGTGGCGGGTTTGAGGAAAAACTCAGCGAGTTGGGAGAAGTTGAGGAGGGGCACTGAGTTCTGGGCATGAATGTCTGTCAATACCTCCAGCTTTTTCTTGGTAGCCACCGCTGTTTTTGTTGTTGGGTTCGGCCTGAATGACAGTGACAGCAGTGATGATGACGGAGACGGTGAGAATGAGTTGGAACTTGACCGGAAATCAACCCCCTGATACAGTATTCCATGGGTCCTTCACCAACAACCCGGAAATCAAATCACAGGCATGCTTTTCACACGCCGTCGACGGCGATTCAGTTTGAAAAACGAGGGGCTTCTTCACTCTTTGTACCCAATCAACCCAAAACCTCATTTAATGTGACATGTATAAACCGACGACATTGTTAGATTTTGATTAGCCCCGAAAACATTCCGGCACTGCCGAACTATTAATTTTGTGTAAATCTCTGAGTACGTGAGGCGGTGCCTTTATAATGCTGGGAATTGGGTTGGACATTTGTGAATTTTTTTTGGGTTTGGGTTTACAAAGAGAAAGTGGTGTTGGAAATTTGTGATGGGTCAAATACACTTAAACAAGTAGTAGAGATGTAGAGAAGGAGATAACACACAAATTTGTGATAAAACGCTTCAATAATCTTTATCACAGGTAACTACTCCATGGTAGTTCATTCACTCTACTCAACCCCACTCTTTTACTCTTTTTCCTCTCCACTTTCCATCACACTTTTATCACTAGATTACATAGGTATTTATATGCTCCTAGTTACATGAACCTAGCCAACACTACAAGAAATTTGGTCTTTGGAGACGAATGAAATCGTCACGAAAAGCATGGTTTTTGTCACTAACAGTCTTGGTAACGAAAATAGTTTTGTCACCTATAGGTTGTCTCCGAAAGTCACCTGGTGACGAAATTATTGTTTCGTCACCTATACTAAATTTTGGTGACGAAAATAGTTTTGTCACCTTTAGGTTGTCTCCGAAAGTCACCTGGTGACGAAATTATTGTTTCGTCACCTATACTAAATTTTGGAGACGAAATTTTTCGTCACTAACCGTGACAGAAATTGGGTGACGAAATTATTGTTTCGTCACCTATACTAAACTTTGGTGACGAAATTTTTCGTCACTAACCGTGACAAAAATTGATGAAGGTGACAAAAATTTTCGTCACTAACCGTAACAAAAATTGATGAAGTAGCGGCTGACGTGGCAGTTGAAAATTGAGAAGTTTGCTCCTCCTGAGAATCGAACCGGAGACCTCGCATGTGCGCGCGCGCGCGCGAACCAGCTGAGCTAGCCCACCACTTGTGCCATTTAGGCACCTTTTTAATATTTATACTATAAAAACCAGATTATTCTTATACAAACCCGTACTAATATCATTTCTTTTATAAATTTTATACTTATACAAACACCTACCAATGTCACTACTTTAATAATTTTTTTTTTTAACACACAAAATTTTCTTTTTTAACAAAAGTCTTTTAATAAATTTTTTAATCGAGTTTATACTTTCAAAATTTTTTTTTATTCCGATTGTTTTACACTCCCCATTTGAACACCCATTACACAAACACCAACTAACATATTTTTAAATATATATTTTTTCTTTTTGAAAGAAAAAATTTTCTCTTTTAACAAACACCTTTTAATAATTTTTTTTAAATCCAGTTTATACTCCCCATTTGAACACCCATTATACAAACACCTACTAATATCACTATTTTAATAATTTTTTTAATTTTTTAACACAAAAAATTTTCTTTTTTAACAAAAGCTTTTTAATAAATTTTTTAATCCAGTTTATACTTTCAAAAAATTTTCTTTTTATTCCGATTTTTTACACTCCCCATTTGAACACCCATTATACAAACACCAACTAATATATTTTTAAATATATATTTTTTCTTTTTGAAAGAAAAAATTTTCTTTTTTTAACAAGCGCCTTTTAATAATTTTTTTTAAATCCAGTTTATACTATAAAAATAAGTTTTTTTTTATTCCCATTGTTTTATGCTCCCCATTTGAACACCCATTATACAAACACCTACTAATATCACTACTTTAATAATTTTTTTAATTTTTTAACACAAAAAATTTTCTTTTTTAACAAAAGCCTTTTAATAAATTTTTTAATCGAGTTTATACTATACAAATAATTTTTTTTTATTCCGATTGTTTTACACTCCCCATTTGAACACCCATTATACAAACACCAACTAATATATTTTTAAATATATATTTTTTCTTTTTTAACAAACGCCTTTTAATAATTTTTTTTAAATCCAGTTTATACTATAAAAATAAGTTTTTTTTTATTCCCATTGTTTTATGCTCCCCATTTGAACACCCATTATACAAACACCTACTAATATCACTACTTTAATAATTTTTTTAATTTTTTAACACAAAAAATTTTTTTTTTTAACAAAAGCCTTTTAATAATTTTTTAATCGAGTTTATACTATACAAATAATTTTTTTTTTTATTCCGATTGTTTTACACTCCCCATTTGAACACCCATTATACAAACACCAACTAATATATTTTTAAATATATATTTTTTCTTTTTTAACAAACGCCTTTTAATAATTTTTTTTAAATCCAGTTTATACTATAAAAATAAGTTTTTTTTTATTCCCATTGTTTTATGCTCCCCATTTGAACACCCATTATACAAACACCTACTAATATCACTACTTTAATACTCCCTCCGTCCCATATTTGTTGTCCAGTTGCACTATTCACTAGACCTCAAAAAAATAGTTATATGTTCAAATGTATAATGTTATATATTCAATATGGATCTTGTTTTATAGTTCTCGAAGAGTACTATTAAACAATAATTTTCGAAATTGTAAAAAATATTATAGATTGAAAGATATAAGCAATTGAAAAATGACACGCTTGCCCGTAAAAGGACAACAAATATGGGAAGGAGGGTGTAATTTTTTTTTATTTTTTAACACAAAAAATTTTCTTTTTTAACAAAAGCCTTTTAATAAATTTTTTAATCGAGTTTATACTTTCAATTTTTTTTTTTATTCCGATTGTTTTACACTCCCCATTTGAACACCCATTACACAAACACCAGCTAACATATTTTTAAATATATATTTTTTCTTTTTGAAAGAAAAAATTTTCTTTTTTAACAAACGCCTTTTAATAATTTTTTTTAAATCCAGTTTATACTCCCCATTTGAACACCCATTATACAAACACCTACTAATATCACTATTTTGATAAATTTTTTAACACAAAAAATTTTCTTTTTTAACAAAAGCCTTTTAATAAATTTTTTAATCGAGTTTATACTTTCAAAATTTTTTCTTTTTATTCCGATTTTTTACACTCCCCATTTGAACACCCATTATACAAACACCAACTAATATATTTTTAAATATATATTTTTTATTTTTGAAATAAAAAATTTTCTATTTTAACAAGCGCCTTTTAATAATTTTTTTTTAAATCCAGTTTATACTATAAAAATAAGTTTTTTTTTTATTCCCATTGTTTTATGCTCCCCATTTAAACACCCATTATACAAACACCTACTAATATCACTACTTTAATAATTTTTTTAATTTTTTAACACAAAAAATTTTCTTTTTTAACAAAAGCCTTTTAATAAATTTTTTAATCGAGTTTATACTATACAAATAATTTTTTTTTATTCCGATTGTTTTACACTCCCCATTTGAACACCCATTATACAAACACCAACTAATATATTTTTAAATATATATTTTTTATTTTTGAAAGAAAAAATTTTCTTTTTTAACAAACGCCTTTTAATAATTTTTTTTAAATCCAGTTTATACTATAAAAATAAGTTTTTTTTTTATTCCCATTGTTTTATGCTCCCCATTTGAACACCCATTATACAAACACCTACTAATATCACTACTTTAATAATTTTTTTAATTTTTTAACACAAAAAATTTTCTTTGTTAACAAAAGCCTTTTAATAATTTTTTAATCGAGTTTATACTATACAAATAATTTTTTTTTATTCCGATTGTTTTACACTCCCCATTTGAACACCCATTATACAAACACCAACTAATATATTTTTAAATATATATTTTTTCTTTTTTAACAAACGCCTTTGAATAATTTTTTTTAAATCCAGTTTATACTATAAAAATAAGTTTTTTTTCATTCTCATTGTTTTATGCTCCCCATTTGAACACCCATTATACAAACACCTACTAATATCACTACTTTAATAAATTTTTTTATTTTTTAACACAAAAAATTTTCTTTTTTAACAAAAGCCTTTTAATAAATTTTTTAATCGAGTTTATACTTTCAAAATTTTTTTTTATTCCGATTGTTTTACACTCCCCATTTGAACAACCATTATACGAACACCAACTAATATTTTTTTTAATATATATTTTTTCTTTTTGAAAGAAAAAATTTTCTTTTTTAACAAACGCCTTTTAATAATTTTTTTTAAATCCAGTTTATACTATAAAAATAAGTTTTTTTTTTTAATTCCCATTGTTTTATGCTCCCCATTTGAACACCCATTATACAAACACCTACTAATATCATAGTTTTAATAAATTTTCTTTTTTAACATAATCCTTTTTATAAATTTTCTTTTTTTAATCTTGTTTATACTATACAAATCAGTTTTTTAATTTGGTTTAATAGTTTGTTATAAATTACATTTAACATATATATTTTAAATGTAATTACAAACTCCATATTTACAAGCGTCGATTTAAACCGTTGGCATTTCACATCTCATCATTGTCACCAAAATCGAAGTTCGTCGGGTCATTTGTTTAGATTGCAAGACTTGACCCCACACTTGAGTCATTTTTGTCAATCGAAACCATCTATCTTTTACATAGTAAAGAGTACATAATTAGATTGCAAGACTCGACCCCACATTTGATCGGCAAAGAAGAATTTTATTAAAAATGGGGGAGGAAACATATTAGTGAGGAAAGAAATATTTTCGTCACCAAAAAGATGTGGAGGGAACATATTAGTGACGAAAGAAATATTTTCGTCACCAAAAAGATGTGGAGGGAACATATTAGTGAAGGAAAGAAATATTTTCGTCATCAAAAAGGTGTGGAGGGAACATATTAGAGACGAATTATATTTTTCCTCTCAAAATAGTCATATAGGAGACAAAAGTTAATTTCGTCACCAGAATTTCGTCACGGTTTATCATTTTTGTTGTAGTGCAAGTACATGAATCTCTATATTCATGACCCTTTATCTCTATACATGAATACTTCAAGAGGCTATTCAACTAGATACATGAACTACACCATTCATGTATTATGTGTCTACACAACTCTCTAGAATTCACAATTTGCTAAAAATCAAGTTTACTTTCCAACATCCCCCTTAAACTTGATTTTGTACTAAAATCCTCTATAGCTAAAAGAAACCTTCATCAGCCTCAATAGCAATAGTTTGCTTGACCCACTCCATGGAAGTGAGAACCTTGAATTTGACCTTTCTGTAAAGACTTGCAGACTTCTTCCTTAAACGGTTGTGCACAGCCTTCAAATGAACATCTTCAAGTTTATCCTCACACGAACATTGCTTCGGTCTCCATTCTTGAATTTTTCATGCTTCTTGGATTTTGCATATCTCCAATCTTGCGGATCAAAAAACTCATCTATATTTACCCAACTAGTCTCAAATGCACAATTCTCCAAATCAATATGTGAATTGCAACTACTTGGAATCTTATCCCTTGATTTCTATTCTCACGCTTTAGTAGAGTGATTTTGCAAACAAATTCACATGGTTGAAGTCCATAGTCCTTGACTCTAGTGGACTTACTAACTTTACTTTAGTCATCAAGAATTACTGGGATCTCCTCATTTTCTTGAATCTTCCAGAGTTCCACTTCCTTTCTTGGATCATTTTGAACTCTGCCATTGACTTCTGGTTCAATTGTATCATCTTCCTTTTCTACGGACATCTCTTCTTGCCTTGACTTCAACAATTGTTTCTTTGATGTCTTCAATTTCTTTTTCTTCTGTTGCTTCCACAATTTCACTATTCATCTAATCTTCATGCCTGCTTTGCTTGGCTACATTTCCTTCAACTTTATTCTCCTCAAATTGATTCACTTCTGGATTAGATTCCCCAACACCTTGTGTTATATATTCTAAAAACTCATCTTCTTCAAAGCATTGAAGCCAATACTCCTTCACTAATGATTTTTCTCCACAATTAGAGATGATGCAATCAAGCTTGACATGGAGATCTCCTATCTCCAATGTCCTTTTATATCTCTTCGTGAATTGCCTTCTTTAAAACTCTTAATGCTTTTTCTTCTTTCTTCTCTTGGATTCTCTTAGGCAAATCAACTGTTGGTTCTTCTCCAACAACATCCCACAAGTCACATACTTGGAGATAATAAGATAGAGTGACCCGCATTCGACATTAATTTCTCTAACCAAAAACACACAGGGGTCTCTATTGTCATCAAACAATGATCAATTGCCACTTCTAGGATCGTAGTAGCTCTAATACCAATTTGTTGGAAATCTGTGATGGGCCAAATACACTTAAACAAGTAGGAGAGATGTAGGGGAGGAGATAACACACAAATTTGTGATAAAATGCTTCAATGGTTAACTACTCCATGGTAGTTCATTCGCTCTACTCAACCCCACTCTCACTCTTTTTTCTCTCCACTTTCCACCACACTTTTATCACTAGACTACATGGGTATTTATATGCTCATAGTTACATGAACCTAGCCAAGTACATGAATCTCTATATTCGTGACCCTTTATCTCCATACATGAATACTTCAAGAGACTATTCAACTACATACATGAACCACACCATTCATGTATTATGTGTCTACACAACTCTCTAGAATTCACAATTTCCTAAAAATCAAGTTTGCTTTCCAACAAGTGGAAGAAGAGGATGGAGTGGAGGAGAGATTATTGTGTGTGTGTGTGAGAGAGAGAGAGGGAGGGAGAGAGAGAGAGAGAGGGAGGGAGAGAGAGCACCAAAATTGGACAAGTCATCCACAATTAAGCCATGTACTGGCTCTTAACATTTTTCTCTACCTTTAATGTCCAACTTACCATATCCTGTTAGTGAGATCACAGAATGAGACGGAAGGAGCAATTTTGAATAACGGAGAGGAAGTTTGGGAGTAAAATTGATTTTTTTGTAAAGTTTAGGAGGGGGGGAATGAGACATTGAGTGTAAAGTTTGGGGGGCATTTTTGAAATTTTCTCGAATGAAGATGTTAGGGAGATCTTGATTTTGTGGACACGTGGACGTAGGAAGCTGCCACATCCTTGGGGCTGGAGGAATTCTTGTAGCATGGGTTGCATGAAAGAATTGTTCTATGTATATCGAAATTATTAGTCTAATGCAATAAAAGTATGTGACTCATTTTGTTTGTTTTTGTTCCTTGTTTATTGAAATTATTATTCTAATGCAATAAAAGTATGTGAATCATTTTGTCCTAATTTTTTAAGTCACAAAAACACTCCATACTTATTTGTTTGTGCATGAAAGAAATTGAGAAATTAAATTGTAGAATAACCTATTTTTTAACTAAATCAAAATAAAATAATTAAAAAAAAAAATTATACTCAAACGGTTTGATTGGAACTTGATAGTATATACTCCTATTTAGTGGTCACAAATGGATCCGGGGATCCTATAGTGCGGAGTCGCGCTACAACTCTTGATTGCACAATTAACAGCTCGGATTTCATCTCAGCAATGGATGGCTCGGATCAGGCATCAGGACTATTAATTACACGATCAAAGGCTCGAATGTTGCAATATAACCCTAGTGCGGCTTCGCACTACAGGACATGAGTGTCCTAGTATACTTCCAAACGGAACCAGTTTGTAATAGAAAAGTAATTGACTTTTAAATGTTTTGGGATAGAATGGAAACGTAATTAGGGAGGTTTTGATTTTATGGACATGACGTAGGAGAAGCTGCCACCTCCTTGGTCCGGCGGAATTCCTACAGCATGGGCTGCAGGAAAGACTTGCTATTTGAATATTGAAATTGTTACCCCCTCCATCCTCAAATAAGAGTAGAGATTTCCATTTTGGGCTGTCCCTTAATAATTGTGTCTTTTGAAAAGTTAATGGGTAAACGTTTGTGTAGTGGGCCGAAATATAAAGGTTATAAGGGGTCAAGATTGGTTCAGACCAAAGGCCCAATCATCTGATAAGATAATTCCATCTCTCAATAAGGTGGGCCGAACCACAATTCAAGCCTAGTGGGTCTGTACCGAGATGGTATGAATTAACAAGAATCGACATCTCAGCTAAGATGAAATTGATTTGGATGAGTCATCCAAGCGCCGGGTAAACCCGAAGTGACTCGCCAGGAATGCAGAAGGTTGTTTAACTGACATGTCATGGATGATGTCATCCAAGGCGGTTATCGTGCGTGACTAGCTTGTGACGGGCCATGTGCACATAACCGTGTCCTTCATACGTCATCGTGATGATGGTTGAGCGGTTAGGACACATGTCACTTTGTAACTCATAGCACGCACATACAATTATAATGAACTTGCCTCGTGACGTCATTTGAGCCGCGTGTAAGATTTACACATCAACTTGGAGCCCAAGCTTGGAAAGTCTATATAAGTGAAGAGAAGGTAACCCTAGAAGGTACACAACATAATACTCTCCAGTTCCCTCTACTTCTTTGACACTTCTCTCTAAGTCTCACTATATCGTTAGAGTACCTTCCCCGACGCGTTACTTGAGTAGAGGTATCAAGAGAGATATATCTCACTGTTACGGTGGAAAAGAGTCAATCTAGAAGGCTCACTTGAAGGAAGACACCACAATTGGCAACTCTGCTGGGGAAACTCATCCCAGAATCTGGTGTTCAAACTCTAGATCTCACCTTTTTCTTCTCTTTTTCACTTTTTCCTTACCATTTCCATTAAGAAATCATTGGGTGGAGAATTGAATCCCAATAATCTTAAACGCCCTTCCACTTCTAAAGACCCAAAACTCACCCTTCATGTTTTTGTCTCTATTCTACCAAATCTCACTAGACTCACAACTCACAATCCACTGGCTCACTCAACATCTCGAGGAGCGAGATGTAGAGATAGCCCTTATGAGGGTTCAAGTGGCTAAACTCGTCGAGGCCATGAAGAGAAGGCTCTGGTGGAAATTTTGGCAACCTCAAAGCCAGAACACAATGATGAACACCCCAGAGAGAGACGCTTGGTGAAGGAACGCCTCAAGTTCCCCCAAAATAATTACGCTACACATCCCTATATTAACTTGTGTGTTATTAAAAGGCCCACATCCAATCTATACACAACAACCCACAATCTAACATTCTAATAAGTGGAGACTACTGCTTGGATAACATTGAGAGTCGTGCGGCCAATGATTGCGTTGCTAGTAGAAGGACAATCCACAACCAAGAAATCTACCATGAGGGTAACCTACTTATCCGACTCACCCAATGTTAGAGGTAAAGCAATCATCCCTTTAGGATGGATTGGTTCCCTGGAGAAACCAATACGTGGTGATTTGAAAGGTCGGAGCCTATCTAGGCCACTATTTAGATGCTGAAAAGCGTGCAAATATAGGACATTAGCTGAACTTTTACTACCTATAAGAACACGTCTGGTTAGGAAATTTGCAATAACAACAATGATGATCAATGGATCATTGTGTGGTTGTTGAACGCCCTTAGAATCTTCATCACCAAAAGTGATAAGATGATCATCCTGCTTGATTCTGTTTCCAACTTTCCTGGCAAAATAGATTTCTAATGGAGCTTCAGTCTAGAGACGCCTCACATGGGCCTTACGAGTAGAATTTGATTCTCCTCCTCCAGCCAAGTCTCCATGAATAACTCTGATCTCACCTATGGGATCGTTTGGTTTCTCTCTTTGATTATCGCTTTTCTTAGGCCTTTGTTGCCTGTTTGCCACAAAGCGCTATAGCTGACCACACCTAATCAAATTCTCTATTTGTTGCTTTAGCTCCAGGCAGTCATCTGTGTTGTGGCCATGATCCCTATGAAACTTGCAACACTTATCTTTGTTTCACTTCTCCGGATCACTTCTCATCTTCCTTGGCCATTTCAAGTCACGATCATTTCGCAATTCATGGACGATGTGTTCAGCAGTCGTGACTAGCAGTGTAAAGGTCTTGTACTTTAGGTCTGCTCCTCCTCAGGGGTAGTCTCTGCAATCTCCTCTTTTATTTTTGGAATCAATCTTTCAGGATGTATCCCTTCTCTTCTTATCTTGCTGATGATCTGTTGCACTGACCGGAACCATGCTTGATCATCACAACCCTTGCAGGCCAACAAAGCTTCTTTTGCATTCATCCACTTCTAAGCTTGCAAAAGTAATTTAGCCATTGTCTGGGGAGGATCTCTTGAAAGGTGGAATAAGAATTGTGACGGGTAAAATCCTACGATGTAGGCTGCAATTGTAACCTTATCATCTATTCCACTTTCTACCCATTGCTTCTTTGTTGAAACGTGTGGTGAAATCTTGGAGAATTTCCCATTTACTTTGCTTAACGTTAAGCAAATAAGTTGCAAGCTTTGAGTAACATTGCCCTGCGATAAAATAGGGTACAAAACTTTCACTAAGTTGTTTGAAGTTATGAATGCTTCCTCGTTGGAGCTTAGTGTACCACAGCCTTCTATTTCCCTTCAGGAAAGCTCTGCACAAAATCTCATCAGAGACGGACTATAATTGCATAAGATATTTTTAGTTTTCCAGATGATCCAGGGGAATCTGTTGATCCATTGAAGGATTCAACCACTGCATTTGAACTTCCAAGGAAGTTTCTTCATGATAATAGCAAGGGAAAAGGGTGAATCTGTGGTCTGAACCAGTTCTTGGTACAGTGACATGGTCAGTGGTATAGGTTATGTTCTCCTCCTTCACCAGAACGAGATTCAAATCATCGGGAACATGGTATTGCAAGCAGAAGGCCCTATATACTTCAACGTCTCTGTTGAAAAACTTGAAATAGGGTTTGGGTTTCTCTCAAAATTGTCATCCTCAACTCGAACTTCCCCGGCCTGATCCCTTTCCACTTGATTCTCGGCTTTGTTGCCATCCCTATCTACACTGGGGTTGGACCCGTCATCATCATTGTTGATCTCTCCCTAATTTACTGACCTCTCCTCTCCAGAGCCTCTTACATCCTCGGCTGGGAGATCTTCTTGGGAAGGAATGGACTCAAAGGGCCCGAGCCCTTGGTCATCGAAATCTATGTCAGTCGACACCATGTCAATGTCTGGAGCTCAGCTCTCCTCACAAAAGAGATGCCTCAAATAACGACTACGATACTCAAACAGCTCAGTCGAGTCAGTCCGGTTGGAGTTCGTAGCATGCACGTGCAATCATAACAGACTTGGCACCTAACGTAGCGTGATGTCATCCGAGCCGTGTTAAGATATACACATTTGCTTGGAGCCCAAGCCAGGAGAACCTATATAAGTGAAGGGAATGTAACCCTAGAAGGTACACAACATAATACTCTCCACTTCTCTTTACTTCTTTGGTACTGATCTCTAAGTATCTCACTAGCCCGTCGGAGTGCCTTCCCCGACCACATTTCGACGGGTTTGGCACTAACACCATGCGTTACTTGTGCAAGGGTATCAAGAGTGATAGATCTTGCTATTACAGTGGAAAAGAATCAATCCAGAAGACTCACTATTACGGTGGAAAAGAGTCAATCCAGAAGACTCACTTGAAGGAGGAAAGAAAGTGGAGGTAAAAGTTGATGTGATAGGTGTAAAGTGGAGGTAAAAGTTGACGTGAAATGTTTAATGATGATGTTTTTTAATAAGCTGGATTTACAAAGTAACTCATTTAAAAAGGGAAGGAAGGAGTACTTATTAGTCTTACACAATGAAGGAATGTGAATCATTTTGTTCTATTTTTTTAGTACATACTTATTTGTGTGTTCATGAAAGAAATTGAGAAATTAAAATGTAGAATAAACCTATTTTTTAAATAAATCAAAACAAAATAATTAAGATTGTTAGAAGTTATTACATTGATAATATCCATAATACTCAAAAATTAGATATCATTATCGTAAATATTTCAGAAATTAGATATTATTTTCAAAATTATATACATCTGTGTGTATTTAGTAGTTATGATTAAAATAAATCTGACCATAGTGGAATTTTTATTTCTATCAAGGTTAGTGACTTAGTGTCGTATGTCTCATAGAAAAAGAGCAAGGTTGCGCTCAATTCAAATTCAATGCTATTCGATTATATTGGCCTTGTTCGTTTGATAGTTTTAGTTTGGTTTTGATGATGTAAAAAGGTGTAATGAGTGGAAAGAGATAGAGAGAGAAATGAGGGTAATGATGATATCATCAAAACTAAAACTAAACTAAACCATCAAAACGAACACAACCATTGAAATCTATTGAGGTTAATTTTGAAAAACCCTAGTTCGTCGGTTTATAAAATTTGCGATCTTTAAACTCCTTTAATTAACACCCCCTAATCTATAACTAATCAATCGCACAACGAAAAGAAATCATACAATGAACATAGCGATATACGTGGAAAACCCTAAACGAAAAAAAAAAAAAAAACCACGGGAAGGAATCATGCACTAGAAACATCGTATGGTTATAAGTATTCATATTCTTCACTGTGTATCCTCACCATGAGTCCTAGGAAGTACTTGGCGAATCCACGTACACCATACCTGCATGATCACCAAATCTTGAATCCTCAAGCCTTCCAAAGTTGCCTTTTGACGAAAGGGCTTAACTCAAAGATTAAATATTGTTAAAGTAGATGAAACCTCTTGAAGATGATCGGTTTGCACAAAGATCCCATTGATCATTAAATTCCTTCAAGATACATAAGTCTTAGCCCTTGAAATTGTTTAGAAGTGTAAAACCAAGCTTTTGAAGTGATGGCTACTCAAGATGAATTCCAAACCCTAATGTCTTTGTATTTATAGACCAAATGAAAAATGCCACTTGTACTCGAGCGACTCTGAATCTCGCTCTAGCAGAACCAATCCAGAATCAATCGCTTAATCATCTCGCTCGAGCGAACCTGTTACTTCTTGAGCGAATTGCACATCTCCAATTATGTTGTTTCCTTATTCTCAATTTCCTTTCGCCCCTGATCCTAGCTTTTCCAAAACGTGATAAGTCCACTACTACAATAATGCTAAAAGATGACAGTCAAAACACATCATTAAACGTGAAAGATGACAACCGTTATCTACGGAGGTGACATTAAAAGTCTAAGTTTTTTATGACGCTTTATAAGGGTCATTGAAACATATAAGATGACAGTTTAAAATTGCCATCTTATACTTTCAATTATGCTTTAAAACTGTCATCTTCTATTGCAAAAATGACGGTGTTAAAGTATCATTACATGTCTAAGATGACGGGTATAATCCATCATCTTATCTATCCTCCATTCCAAAAAGAAATCCCAATTCTAGTTCGAACATGTGGGGCTGGCATGGCTCCCATGTGGTCCTCCCTGTGGAGCCCACGTGGAGTTACCCGTGGTGCTTATGTGATGGCCAATGTTTGCTTGCCCCAGGACTCGAACTTGAGACCTTGAGCTCCTCGCATGCATGTGTTACGAGCTAAGCTAGCACGCTTGTTGTTGACAAAAGATAAATAAAAATAAAAATATTTATAGTATATTTTTGAAAATTTCTTGTAGTGTAAGCTAAGCAATTTTAATGCCGATTTTGAGAGAAGAATGACATGAAAAAATTAGTATTCCATGTCGGTTCTTTGAAAAACTAACATAGAAATTATATACAATTGCTTGATCAACTTTAATATCTGTTTTAAGAGAAAAGTGACATGAAAAAATTAGTATTTCATGTCGGTTATTTGAAAAACTAACATAGAAATTATAGACGATTACCTGATCAATTTTAATGTCAGTTTTAAGAGAAAAGCGACAAAAAAATTAGTATTCCATGTTAGTTCTTTGAAAGACGGGCATCGAAACTATATACGATAACGCTTTTTAAAGGAACTGGCACGATAAAGAGGCTCTTTATTCTTTTATGATGCTTTTGTGTAAACTGTCATGTTTCGAATTTTTTGAGTGTCATTTTTTAACATTATTGTACATAGTGGTGATATTTCTTTCTGAGTCACAATCTTCCCATATTTCTTTCCTGAATCATAGAACCACTTGACTAATGACTACTACACTCAAAAGCAATACAAATCAAAATGATTTGTTTCCAGTCCTAATACAGACGCTCTAAAAAATATAAAAAATAAAGTACAACTCGATAAAATGGGAAACATGCAATTGTGTGTTTTGACATGAAATTGCCAACCATGAAGGAGCTCGGTTTTATGGAGCTTACAAATTTGAGTTACGTGCTGTAAATATTGACAATTCGTTACTTTTCCGGCTATAAGTAAGTACTGAAAAGGGGTGTTGGAATTTGGAGCCAGGTCCGGGACCAATCAAATTGCCCATGTAGGCATGACCTGGTGACCCATTATTCTCTTAGGATTAAAGGACTTCAAAGCATCTGCTCTCTTTATATAATTTCTACAGGATATTCATAATATGGTGACAAGATTATCAATCTTGAGTTTAAGAAAACATTCTCCCTAGTTTTCTCTATCTACCAATAAAGAGCGATTTGAAGCTTTTGCACCGTGAACATGAGGTTGATACTCTCGAACCAGCTAGTATCACTCCATCGCAAGAGTTTATTGGTGTTTTAGTACGTGATCTGAATTACGTAATTCATCTATCAAAAGATCCAGTTCGATAAAGTTAACTAAATGTAATCCAAACCACTTGTTTCCACAAGACATAGCATAGCTACTTTGTTCCAGTACTACAACCAGGATTTGTGCATGGGAATAACATAAGAATAATAACAAAAATCTGAGAGTAAACATTATTGACAAAGTTGGGTTCTTATTCGCTGGAACTCATTCCTTATTCCCTACATTGATTGCTTACCACCACAACATGAGATAATAAAAAAAAAAATTCAATTCCGTTCAAAGAAAGCTTGCGTCAACTTTTTTGAGAAGCATGGCATAGAATAGTTCACACCCACCATGCAAACTGTATTGGGAAAAAAAGCATGCAATTCCGTTCATAGAAAAAAATGCTTTTTGTCTTTGCATGCATATAAGTAGCCCAGCCCTTTCTGTTGATTCACATGTTGTCTCTTTTTGCATAGTTTTCAATCACAACCGAAGCTAAGAAAGTATTTTCGTTTGTCTTTGTATTTCCCAGAAACAAAATGATAGGGTGGGAAGATGTGTACAAGGTGGTAGTGGCTGTGACACCTCTGTACGTAGCATTGATATTGGGGTACGGATCGGTAAAGTGGTGGAAAATATTTACGCGCGAGCAGTGCGACGCCATAAACAAACTAGTATGTTATTTCACCCTCCCTCTTTTCTCCTTTGAGTTCACGGCCCATATCGATCCGTTCCACATGAACTATATGTTTATCGCTGCGGATGCAATTTCCAAAGTGGTTATAGTGGTTGTGCTTGTGTTTTGGGCCAAGTGCAGCAGCAAAGGGAGCTACTGCTGGTCCATAACAAGCTTTTCTTTGTCAACTTTAACCAATTCTCTGGTCGTTGGGGTTCCACTGATTAAGGCCATGTACGGCCAAATTGGTGTCGACCTTGTTGTCCAGTCATCGGTAGTCCAGGCGATCATCTGGTTGACGTTTCTACTGTTTGTCTTGGAATTCAGACGAAGCGGGACTGATTACTCCACGGAAAAAACTGTAATCGGAGATTCGCGCATCATTTCCGTTGAACCTGAAAAAGATATGGAAGGGAATAATATCACTAGTAATGCGTTAGTCGTAAGCAGCTCTACAAGGCCATCATTCTGGCGTTTGATGAAGATTGTTTGGCTTAAACTGGCTATGAATCCTAACTCTTATGCTTGCATTGTTGGACTGATTTGGGCTTTCTTGTCCAACAGGTAATTTGTGTTTATTTGCAGCAAAATATATTCTTCTGCTTTGGCAAAAATAAATCATTTGGTTTTTTTTTTTTTGTCTTTATTCAAGAAAATTTGCATTTGTGAGTTTTGTGTCGATTTTCTGAAGATAATTGGTTAGTCTCGATGAGAAGAATCTAAAGAGTAGAAAAATTATTAAGTACACTAAAAATTTTGTGAATAAAGACAAAAGTAATCCAATAATCCACAAAAATTTGGATTATTTTTGTCTTTTGTGGACTTTTTAAAAATTTTATAGTAATTTTTAACTTTTTAGATCCCTCTCATCATGACTAACCAATAATCCACAAAAAATTGACACAAAACTAAAAAATATGAAAATAAAGACAGAAAAATAAACTAAATCCAAAGCACCCAGCAACCAAAAATTAATGGTCATTGGGTTTGGCTAACTTATACATTAATTTCTTCTTCTTCTTCTTTTCTCGTGGGTGCTTTTAGGTGGCATTTTCAAATGCCTAGTATCGTAGATGGATCTGTACTGATCCTCTCCAGAGCTGGAACTGGAACTGCCATGTTTAGCATGGGTATGCCAATCTTTGATACTGTATTTGTTGACTGTACACTATACTTTCAAGTTGTCCTTTTTTCGATCATCTTAGGTCCTTAATTGATAAACCTGAGAGACTGTCATATTAGAGCATACATGGGGTATATGATGTACTCGGAGTTCAATTTTGTTTCAGGTCCCATTTCATTGTTCAACCCTGCAAAAATATCAGCTAAATCAAATATCATTAAGTGTTTGATATCACCCAATTTTCAGTTCAAAAGTTTGACAAGAATCTGAACTGAAAATTGTGTAATTTAAACAAGCAGTTACCGATATTCGATTGTGTTGACTTTTTACAGATCTAATTAAAATACCATATTCTAAGAGATGAACAGTTCCGAAAATCGAAATAGAATTTGCCGGGAACATATATGGTGGATAATGTTGTTCACCCTATTGTAAGGGTGAGTAAACAAAATTGAACTCGTTGTGTCTGTGTCTCAGCGTCCACTTAATCCATTGTTCACATACAAACATGGCCCACTTTCAGAGAAAAAAGTCAGTCAGCTGCAATTCCCCGGCCCGGGCAGTTAAGCGGATTTCACTTTTGTTCTTAAATTTTCTCGCTTGATTTTTATGTGAATGCTTGCTGATACATAGGACTGTTTATGGCGTCGCAAGAGAAATTCGTAGCGTGTGGTATTAGTTTAACAGCATTTGGGATGGTGTTGAGGTTCATAGCTGGACCAGCAGCTATGGCTATCGGTGCTATAGCCGTGGGTTTGCATGGAGATGTTCTACGTGTTGCTATCATCCAGGTATATTCAAGATTTTATATTTTGCAATATTATCTTTTCCTTTTAAGTATGCAACCCCCCTCGTATTTTGTATTTACTCTCTTCGTCCCAAAATAATAGTGTAGTATTTCTATTTTGGAATGTCCCTTAATAAGTGTTCATTTTGAAAAGTTAATGGCTAAAAAAGTTTGTAATATGATTATTTTGTTTTTTTGAAAATTTAATAGGTAAAGAGTTAATAGGTAAAAGTGGATGATTATTTTGCAAAGTGAAGGTAAAAGTTGGAGAAAAATTGCCGATCAAAAACTAAAGTTGAAGAAAAATTGATGTGAAAGATGCAATGATGATGTCTCTCTAATAAATTGAAATTATGAAGCTACACGGCTTGAAAAGGGACATATAGAGCACTTATTTGTTTGTTCACATGAGATACATACATGCCGGCCTATACTGTAGGAAAGCAGTACTCGAAAATAGCAGGCGATACTGATTTTAATTAGGGAGATTCTACTACATATATTACATATTTTTTTTTTATAGATTTCTATTAGTAGTACCTTGAATACGTGAAAAGTGAAATTTTTCAAAACCCATAATGCGCGTGTCGTAACAAGTGTCAAAACCATACGTAACATGGTTACCATAGAAAATAACTTGAATAGTGAATCCATTATGGTTTGTAACTTGACAAAAACATATGTAACAAATACCAAAAATATACGTAATGGGGCACACACAGTTTTCCTTTGAATAATCAAATGCATAACAGAATTCCAATCTAGGGAAAAAAAAAAAAAACAATTAACACAACTTACAAAAACTCAATATAACACATAAACAAAAACTGTACACAATTGAGATACGTAAACCGAGGCCCGAGCTTCACACGCTGCCCTTAAAACAAATTTGGCGCCGTACCAGAGGTGCTAGAGGATTCGTCGGCATTTGTCTCCCAAGGTACAATGGCTTCAACAGAAATATAGTGGCACCTCGCTCAGTTGTTCCGGCAAACAATGCTCTGGTATACACTCTGTGTGAAAAAGAACGGAATAAGAACGACGTATGGAAGATCTGGCATGGGGGTTTTCCAACGTATAGAAAGCAGAAGAGGAGTGTCGATCTTGTATCAATCATAGGGTGACCTTGCAGTTGTTGCTGGAAATTGAATCATGGAAAAAAAAAAAAAACCCTTTTTGAGTAACTCAACCATAATGCTGCATAATGTGGGAGTTAATCTGGGATAAAACTCTTATAACTTGCAAATGTGAAGAGTTTCAAGCAACTCAAGATTCTAACGGACACTTCACTATCCATCTAAAATAATATGGTATTCCAATTCACAAAGCCCAAACGATTTCAAACTAATCCAATTTAGATCACAAACCACAAATCTCGGAGTACAGGCCGCCCACAAATCCTGAGTCCCGGCCTCGGCCTCGTGTTAGTGACACCGAGCACTTGCACATCCCTTAAATATTGGCAGAATAAATGACACGAAAGACAACGCTGACTTGGAGAGAGAGAGAACATAAGATAATTTTCATATAGAGATAGATAGTTTTTAGCTTTGAACCTACCAGATTTATTGTCTGACTAGTGAACATGATGTCTTGAGCTCTGTCATTTGTGTAAATCGATAAAACAGACCGCCCACAGGAGCTTCTCATAACACAATTCAGTTTTGATTGTGGTATTCGTTTTGAGAAAACATTATTTCCACTACCGGTGGAAACAAATGTTTCCTCCAAATCAATTACAGCGGTCCGTGTGATTGTGTAGTCAATGTGATTGTGTAGTACACAATCACACGGACCACTGTGATTGATTTGGGGGAAACATTTGTTTCTACCGCCAGCAGAAATAACTCTCTCTCATTCGTTTTGGCCATGAACACTTGCTTGGTTCTTGTGTATTTTTCAAGAATTTATCCTTACCAAATTCTCATAGAAGTGGGCATTGCTTCATATTCACATAAGTGACCTCTTATCAAGAGTATCCTGTTATACTCTGCTTGACATTCCAACACATAAGAGTCATTCAAAACAATGCTTATATTCTGCCTCTTGTATGCATCACTGTTCCACACAATAGGAAAGGGCATGAGAACTTGTCTTCTTAGTGATCGTTTTCTTACCTCCAAGTAGGAGTTAATTTGGATCTCTAGTCAACTAGGTCGGATTTCCTTATCAGTAACTTTTAGCTTCATAAAGCCCCATTTCACTTGATGTTTTATCAACTAACTTCTACTTCTATGAGAACCCCATTTAGCATATTTCTCTCGAGTAACTTTTAGCTTCATAAAGCCCCATTCCACTTGATGCTTTATCAACTAACTCCTACTTCTATGAGAACCCCATTTAGCAGATTCCTCATAGTCATCGAGGGACCAGTTGCCTAATAGTATTGTGCCTACTAAATCTCCATAAGTCCCTCGTTGCCCGATCAAATCACTGTAATCAGTTGATTTTTCAATTTAAGGTAAAAAAAAAAGGAAGATAGAATAGCCAAATTAAAGCAACCTTTACAATCTTGAGAGCCAAAACCGAATTGGTAGCAGTTAGATAAGAACTATCCTGATTCCCAGAACCGAGTGTAACGAAATCCCGACAAGAGTTATTGGAAAAATCATGGACGGGAGGTTGTCACCATGTTAACCCAAAACGTAGCAAGTGACCTGATCTTGAAAACGACAAAGAAAAAGTTGGAAGATTCGTGGGCATCTCTCTCCTAGGGTACAATGAATTCAACACAGCTGTAGTGGTACCTCGCCCGGCTGTTCCTCCAACAGAACTATGGTTTACTTCCTCTCTCTCTCTCTCTATCTGTGGAAAGAATCGAAGGACGGAATAAGAATGAATTACGGAAGCTCTGGGTTTTTTTTTTTTTTTTTTTTCCCGAGTATCAAAAAGCGGAAGAAGAGTGTCAATCTTTTATCAATCATGGAGTTATGGAGTGACCCTAGAGCAGCTGCTGTAATTGAATCAAGGAAAAATCGATCTAATTAATTCAGCACTAATGCTCCATAAATGCAGGTGTTAATCTGGGATTAAACTAAACTCTTGTAACTTGCGAAAGTGAAAGAGTTTCAAACAACTCAGGAGTCTAACGGACTCTTCACTATCCATCCCAAAATAATCTGGTATCCCCAGTCGACTACAGGGCCCAGATCACAGGCCGTGGGCCCATAAAGCCTGAGACCCAACCCAGTCCTCATCCATGTTTTCGGTGACTGCGAGCACGCGTGCGTCCTATGACTATATTGGGCTTTTTCAATTCCACTTCTGTCCCCTTGGGCCTAACAAGTGTTCATGTTTACCCTTGATTATAGCTACACCACTACATTTAGAGCTCATGAAAAATAGGTCAATTTGTTCTTTGAAAGGGTAGTTTACACCTTTACATTCCAATATTCAAAATCTAAGCTTACTTTGTCCATGCTATTTCTGTACTATTTTGAAATGACTTGCTTTTTTAGTAGGATATGATTCATTGTAATGACTTTCGTTGGTTGTGTTTTGCTCCATGATTTTTCTGGAAACTTATGGAGGGAAATAAAAATATTTATGATAGCAAATCTATTTGTTGTGTTGTTTATCAGTTTTACATTCCTTAATTCCTCTTTCAAACACAAACCTTGAACATGCGGCATGGTCCAATACAAAATAGCTCATAAAAGAGCTGGCTCTTCCAATTTGTGTTTGGTCATTGGCCATTTTTCCAATTTTGTCCTCCAATTTGGACACAATTACAAGGCATCTAGAGTTGGCCAGTGGGTATTTTGTTGTTTGGGATGGGTATTTGTGTCTTTTAAGGGGTGATGCCCATGTTTTCAGCAATTATGAAATTGTCATCCCAGACTTTTGCCATTTTTCCCTTTGGGTCCCTTTTTTTGCTTGTATTTTGTCCCCTTCTTCAAGGGCATATGGGTCATTAGTGTGTAGAAAAATGGACAGAATAATAAGTAATGTTCAAACTAATTGTTGGTAAAATAATTTTTTGTAAGACCTAAGACACAGCTGCACTCAGATCATTTTCTCTTTATCTTCAATTGAAGCTTCTTCCTTCTTTATTTTTTATTTTTTTGTTGTTGTTGTTTCTAGTATCATTGTTAATTTTTTTTTGCAGGCAGCAGTACCACAATCCATCACCTCTTTCATATACGCCAAAGAATATGGATTGCACGCTAATGTGATTAGCACCGCGTAAGTTATCTAAAGTAACAAAATTAAATTAAATTTTCGACTATATGAATCGTAATGAAGTTCAATCATTCGTTATAATTCTTTCTAAAAACTAATCCAATTTATATTCATATTTTGACAGGGTAATATTTGGCATGATGGTCTCTCTTCCAGTGTTGATAGCGTATTATGCAATTTTAGAGTTTCTACATTGATCCTAAATATATAGCTCATTAACTCTTTGGAGGAATTCAATAGAGTTTTTTACGAAGCTTAAACAGAGCTGAGTTTCATGAAATATTGTTATCACAGGGATCATTGTTGTACGTACCTGTAATTGATATTGTCCACCCTACTAGTTCATGTTTTACCAACTTCTTCAAAATTTTGGCATTAACCTTCTTATAAATATTCTTATCACTTGTGCCCTCACTAACTTTTGCGTTCAAAAGCATGTGACAAACATGCACGAATGCTTGATGGTTTTCATGGATTGAACAATACTATACAGAAGAAGCAGGGTAACGATTAGTTTTTTACTAGGCATAGGGGATTCCAACTTTTTAAGGAGACAAGCACTAAATGTATCTCTCTTTTGAAAATGAACATTAATTCCCACTCCTACCCCTTGAACCCCCTACCTATGAAGTTATTTTAAATTATCTCTGAAGGGTAAATTTGGGAAATATACACTTTTTTACTTGACTTTTCAAATAGGACTAACATTTTGGGACGTTGTAAAAGGGAACAGAGGACCAACATTATAGGATGGACAGAGTATTTTTCTCATGGTGACATGGTGAATAGGGTTTTCCATCTAAAAAAATTTCTAGTTCTTTTTTGTTTTGAAGGAAAGAAGAAGCTTATGGTTAAGAAATCGAGTTTCAGATTTCAAATAAAAATTAGCAGTCAAATTTTAATTCGGAGATTCGCCCATCATTTCTAATTAATTTGATATTTGAAATAAAATCTCCCAATCCAATTTTAATTTGGAGATTCTCCCATCATTATGAGTGGAGGGACTGGATGTGGTATTAATTACTGCAGCTTTTCTTATTCATATAACTATTTTACTTTGTTCCGTTGTTGCAAAAGTTAAAATTGGAAGGACATTAAAACTAACATGAACATGAATACAAAATTAAAAATTGTAATGCAAAGCAAGCTATTTTGAAAGTTACGGGGCGTTTGGCTGGCGGATTTGATTTTGGGTGGATATAGAAGGAGGGCGGATTTGAGGGTGGATTTGTAATGAGGGTGGATTTGTAAGGAGGGTGGACCCACTTCCTAAGAAGGGCGGATTGGTATATGAGGTGTTTGGATGATTTTTTAGGAGGAGGATTTGGAGGGTGGATATGATGGGATAAGAGGGCAAATGACTGATTTACCCCCACCTGAGTTATTCAATTTCAAATTTGATTTATTCTTCATTAATTACAATAAAGGAATAGTTACCATTAATTGTGGGATAAAATGAGATTTGGAGGGTGGATATGATGAGGTTTTTCCTGTTGCTGCTGTTGCTGGGGAACAACATGGGTGGATTTGGAGGGGCAGTTTGGTCCAAAAAACACCCGGATTAGCTAACGACAGGGGTGAGGCCGTCGTTAGCAAATCCACCCGCGGGTGGATTTGTAGTCCCAACAGTAAATTAGTCCGGGGGAGGAAAATTTCAGCCAAAGACCGGATTAGAGGTGGGCCCTGGATTTGTAATCCGGCCGCTTCACAAATCCGGCCGCAAATCCGCCAGCCAAACAGGGCGTTAATTTCTACCATTATCCACCAAGCCAATGGTCTTAGTCGATACTATTAGTGGTAATTAATAGTGGTGATGTCAGCATAAATCCACAACTTAATTTTTGCAAACTCGTTAATATTCTGTTGGACATTTTAAATTTATTTTTCCAGTATGGTACTCCCTCCGTCCCTTTTTAAATGTGTTACTTCGTAAATCCAACTTATTAAGAAACATCAACTTCCACCTTTCACATCAACTTTTTCCTCCACTTTTCACTTTAAAAATCAACTATTATTCTCTACTTTCCAAAATTATCCTCCACTTTTACCCGTTAACTCTTTACCCACTAACTTTTCAAAAGGAGAAAATGATAATTATACAAACTTTTACCCATTAACTTTTCAAACCACACACTTATTTAGGGATAACCCAAAATGAAAAGTTAAACACTTAAAAAGGGACGGAGGGAGTAACTGGCAAGAACCAATAATCTGATCTTTTGTGCATAAGCGAACTCTTACACACTAGATCACATATTGTGCAGAACAAAAGATATGCAAGTCTAATATTCAATGGATAATATAATGCAAACTTGACCATAATGATACAAAAAAATTAAGAGAAAAAAAAAAACAAAAGAGGAGGTTTTGATACAATTTTTTTACAGTCTCCAACTTATAGTCAAAGCCACGTATATCTCACTCTGATTCCCTCTAAGTGACTATTGAATGTCTTGGCGGTAAGCTCTTCGCGTAAAGTTCGGCTAAATTATTACTCTGCATGTTGAAATATTGGTCAGTGATATATCACCTATTTTATGATACCTCGTATCGAGCTTTTTTGTTCTCTTTTTTCGATAACCAGGTGTCCGGTACCGCATTCGCGCACCTCAACTAATCCTGGTACTTATGCTCGATATGACGTCTCCATTTGCAATTCTCAGAGGGACTACTATTTGAGGAAAAGGTAGTAGTTTGAATCCAGATTTCCATTGACAGCATTTGCAAGGGAACAAAATAGTAACGGCTATGTTCGTTTGGTAGTTTAGTTTAGTTTAGTTTAGTTTTGATGATGTAAAAAGGTGTAATGAGTAGAGAGAGATAGAGAGAGAAATGAGGGTAATGATGATGTCATCAAAACTAAAACTGGGAAACGAACACAGCAAACAAATTTATTTTCTGATTATTAAGTCATGTGTCACTTTACAACTGAAGTCTGACTGAAAAATGACAAACCTGATGGCTAAAAAGGTTCAATAGTTTCTTCTGTAAAACATTCCATGCTAGCAAACAATAGGATCTGATACTTGAGTAAGCTTGAATGTGGCAAAACTTGGTCACTTAGGAATTAGCAGCAGAAACTTCACCTCTCTGAGCAAGTTCTGGTTCCACTTCAGAAAGGCCCACAGAATTTACATTCAATACTGGCATCTCCAATTCAGGCATTATTGGCTGCTTGATCCGCCGCGTGACTCTCATCTTCAGTCCTTCTGTTGTGTGTATCGTTGCCCCAGTAGTCATTTCAACCTGCCAGACAGATGATTCTTCAATTAGACTTCGTTTGGTTAGAAGTCAAGTCATATTACGGATTAAAATGGCCCCACAATTGTAGCTTTAAGTTGTCCTACAACATAGTTTTCAATAACGCAAATCCATGTCTCACTTGAGGCATTGACTTTCATTACGCGTCTTTTTTTTGGGAAAGGTAATTATGTGCTTTCAACAACATAACCAACGAAAGTAGATGTACATAGTAGATAAAATCCTAAACGGATAAAGCCTCAATCTTTCTATCCAATTCTCAGGCCTTGTTTGATACAAGGTTTCAAGTTTGGGTTTAGGATTGTGAAGGTGGTTTGACCTTTAAGTTGGTGTTTGTTTTGTTTTTGATGTTTGGGATTGATAATCCCTTGGGATTGTGAAACCTCCTCGTACAATGTTATAGATAATGAACTGACACAAAAATACAATAGGAAACAGTTCACTTACACGTGGCGCCTCAAGAGCCATTTCAAAATTAAATCGTTGAACGAGCATGGCCACTGCTACTACAGTCTGTAAATCAGGATTATATTAGTGTGGAATTGTTCAAGAAAACTTAAACGCAAGTACATTTCGCAAGAACCACGGGAGTGGCACTAGCTTCTTAAGAGTAACTCCATAGTAAGCTATAACCAATTACCTCGTATGACGCAAACATGTCGCCAACACATTTTCGCGGTCCTCCACCAAAGGGCAAATAACTGAAACAGTATATCCCAGGAAGAAGTATCATGATCTGGAACAGTGAGGTAGCATAATCGACATAGATGACATTTTCACAAACACCAATATCCGAAAGGCAAAAATTGTTACAGTAGGTTGAAGCAAGGAACACAGTGCGTAGGCCCTTCGACGAGTGATCTAAGCGTAGAGAATTTATTGTCACAGGTGCTGCTCACCAGCCCCATATCTTGCTGGCAACCAATTGATTGCTGAATATTGCTTGGTTTAAACAGCAAATGTTTTGTGCTAGCTTCCTTGCATAAAAGGTTGAAGGGGAAAATACAAGCCTGCTGATACTCGAACTCTTGAACAAAGTAGATCGGACAAGAACAGCAATTCTGCTGAAACCCACTAGCTGCGTCTCCAGCCTTGTGCATAAGAAGATCAACATTGATGGAAAGGTAATTGTAATCCCTTAATCTATCCACTAGGAATACTGTCATTCAGCTGGAGAAAAGTGCTCTTTACTCTTAGAAAAGGAGGACTGTAGATTGTAATTTGCAGCTGGTATTCTATAATCTCCGAACTCGTTAATTTCCCAAACTTCAACTCTTTCTTTTTTTTTTTTTACTTCATGTTTTCTTTGGACACCCGATTGTCTACAAATATTTAACAACTCTTTCTCTACTAAAACTCACCTGAAAGAAGTCAGTAGTACGATTGTAACACCTAGTTAACCAGCTCGAACAACAAAATGAGATGTTACTATCAACTAGGAGTTCGAAAACTGCAACCAGAAGAATAGTTATGTACCTGAAATTTTGGTTCGTCTCATTCGGATTAGGGCCATCCAGCGGCCATCTCTCAGGATTAAATTTATCAGCATCTTCCCAGTGCTTTGGACAACGATGCAAGTTCCAAATAGATATAAAAATATCTTCACCTCTGTCAAGAAGAGATCAACTTCAACATTTGGAAAGGAAACATAACTTGCTCATAACACTAGAGCAGAGAGAAGTTGTCACACAAAAGAAAATATTTGGCAAATGCATACGAACAAGAGATTGAGCAATTGCAGTTGTCCAAGAAAGTGGGAGCAAGGATATACTGTTTAGGCTTGATCAGCTAGTACCAACATACACAATCGAATGTGAAGAACAAACCCAACACAATGGCCTTGGGTATTTCAGATCCCAAAAGTTTCCACAAGAGTATAAAAGACCACTTTATATAAGAATGAAGGTGCTCTTGGCTTGACAATGGTAGTTCTGTTGCACTAGAACCTCTTCTTTATTATTTTATTTTATTTTATTTTATCATAAATATATGTATTTTTTTTAGATAAATAGTCGAATGTAAGAAGTCATCTATTAAAGATGGAGCTGCAACACAAACATGAACAAGCATGGAAATACCCAAGTTTCATTATTTTAACCTTGGGGAAAGCCTATTAGCATAATCTGAAGGTAGGGCAAAGAAGATGCTGGGAATAAAACCCAGCTGCATGAGCCGGAGCATCAGAGTCACCGTCCTTCGCTCGAAATACAAGAGTTCCAAAACCAATTTGAAGAGGCAGCAATTTACTTCTGCTGCAATATTACAAGTCATCAACCCTGGCCCGGTCATCAGGTTTTAATCTCTACTAGGAGTATTTGTGTGCTTAAATGCAACATGATCACCAATTTTTGTATAATTTGATCTCTCTTCGTCAGGTTTTTATCATTAAATAATTTGCTTCCGTGCTCTTGTTATGCTTTGCACCTCTAATGCATTAGCATGCCCTTTTAACTCTTACGTCTGACATTGAATTGGTATCACTTCGCCTGACCTCCTAGTCCGTAGTGAATTTAAGAAGTTTCCTTATAAAATCCAGGAATTATATCAACAAAAGTTTACTTAGATTTCATTGTCTTCCCCAGGTCACACATAGTAAATGAGGTAGGAAGGATGAACACTTGTTTCTTTCACAGTTCAGAAATTAATACCAATTGAATGGATGTACTTTTGTCTATGTACAGCCAGCTTCAAAACAAGACAAATAGAAACAATGCATAAATAAGCTACTGACAAAAACCATATTGCTGTGATTAATGCTGACGTAACCTTTTTATTGGGTACTTCCCAAGTATATCATCTTCAAGTGAACGACGGATAAGCACAGGAGGCTGTGGATAGAGTCTTAAGGACTGCAAAGATATAAATACGAACTGTTAGAAAGACAAGTATGAACACAAAGGGAAACATAAATTATTCATTCGTAAAGTAATTGGAGAAAGACCAACATGCATGTTCTTACTTCGTTGATTACTCGTGTGGTGTATTTAAGCTTCTTCATGTCTTCAATAGTTGGAAACCGGTCTCCTAGAACTGAATCTACCTATGAAAGAGAATATAGTCTGAGAAAAAACTGGTCAAACCATCTGACAAATGACCGAACACAAGTTAACTTACCTCATGTTGAAGCTTGCACACGACACTAGGTTCCTGTAGCAATAAATAATGAGAAGTAAGGGCATTCCTTCTAAAGCTAAAATCCCTTTCAGAATAAGAAACTGTTATCTTTATGGTGAGTTTACAAACTCATTTAACTGGCACGAAAAGAAAACAATTTCAAAAACTAGAAAAATAAAGTGTAATGCTCTTCCACGAATGCGGTAATATTCCTCATTGTGGATAACAAAAGTAGAAACAATCACACAACGCAGTTGTAAAAACAAATATTAAAAGATTATTTGTAATATAACATGGCTGCAGCAGATATGGAAAACTATAATCAAGTTAAAATGGGTGTATAAATTAATCGAGCAGCAAACACAGATGCAAAGTAGGTAAAGAGCTAAAGGAGAAAAAGAGATACAAATCCGCTAAGTTGAGGACGAAATACAAGAATTGTAAAACAGACAACTACACATCACATGAAACCTCAGCAAACCCAGTTCCCTTCTCGGGCCCTTAAGCAATTCGTGTTGTTTCTCCATCTCACTCTTTCATCTCTATAGGCATGTGAAACCCCCATAATATTTTCTATAACAGATTAGCACTCATAAGCCCCGAGTCCACGACAATATATGAATTGTAATGTTATACATATTTGAACTCTGGCTTCTTGTTAGACAAGGAAAACTAGTCCAGTAGTCCTTAAAGAGCAAGTCAATCTAATTGGTCCGTGACAAAGAAATACACAAATGCTGACAAAAGAGTTACCATGGTATTGAGAACTGCAATTTGATGCATTACTAATTTCTTTTAGTAGAAATTTACTCAATAAATCGTGCAAGAGTAGCTTAAGTAAACTTCCACAATTTTACAGCACATGTAACTATCCAATATGAATATCATAAATATATTGCAAATCCTCCCACTAACAATTAAACTCAACTCAACAAGTCCTTATCCATACCTGGGAAAGAAGATAGAAAGTCCATGTCAGTACTGCAGCAGATGTTTCATGTCCAGCTATAAGCATTGTCATCAAATCATCGCGTAGTTGCTTGCTAGAAACCTACAAAATTACTTATAGATGCATCAGAATATCTCAAGTCCATCAAGTAGGCAACAGAAACTTCCACGTAATAATAACAGCATACGTCATCTCCTGATGCCAAGAGAAAGTGGAGAATACTAGGGTCTTGCTCATTCATGTAATCTTCATGAAACTGTAACTCTTCCTCTTCCACCATCCTCTGCAATTGCACAAGTTGTAGTTTGGGATCAAAATGCAAGTAAGCATCAAGTTGGCAATAATGCCGGTATTGAAACAGAGTCAGAAACAAAGCCGGCATTGCCTTTAGGCAAGCAAAGCATGGGCTCTAGGACCCCTTTTTTTTAACAGTTAATATATGAAAATAATAATTTGTGTGGGGAAAGGACTCTACAATCAAGAAAGTAGGCCTAAATTAGGAAACAAAATTTTAAGTAGCAATATTTGATTCTTTTTCAAATGCTTGCATCACTTATTGGTTATTCAAGTCAGGCCGGCCCAAGCCCTAGGCCCAAGAGGCCTGGGCCTAAGGCACTCTAAAAAGGCCAAATTTTGGGGGCACTCCCACATTTTTTGATAGTAAGCTTGAGTAGGACTCTTTTTGACCCAATAAAAAAATTAAAAAGGCCTAATCTTACTTACAAAAGGCCTACAAAATTGTAATGACTGTTGGGCCTAAAACAAACTTTATTTTGTAGTCAATATGTTGGTGGTTTTATCTTGTTAATATAGATATGGTATTTTGCTCGTCATAGAATTTTTAGTGTAGCGGCGTTTTCTTGTGGTTTATAGGTTCAAAATGCTAATTTTTAGGAGTTTCTTTCTTCCAATGTACTACGAGAGACGCATCTTTTTGGAATATGAGAAAATAGCAAAACGATTTTTTTCTAATTCTGGAAAATAATGAGTGACTTTTCTGTTATTATATAATTATCAGTATAACTTTATATTGTTTTAGTTTTCTCGTATTGTAACTGTTGCTGAAAAAATTATTTAAGTGTTGTACTCTTAGGGCACATTTTTTATGCTATGCCTAGTGTACTCCAAACCTTTGGGCCAGCCCTGATTCAAGTACTTCTATACTTCGTATGAACCTAAGTTAATAGGAATTCTTTTAGCTCATCAATGCCTTTCTGCTAATTCCCGTAGTGATAATATCATCCACATCGACAATTAACAATATTATACCTTGATTGGATGTAAAAGAGAAGATGGAATGATCAAAATAACACTAAGGGATGCCAAATATAAAAACTCAAGACACATCACTAAACTTGTGAAACCAAGCTCTAGGAGACTGCTTAAGATCATAAAGAGCTTTTCCAAAGGTGACACCTGAGTACTCTCCAATGAGTGACAATCCCAGGAGGTTACTCCATGTACACTTCTTCATCGAGATCACATTGTAGGAAATTGTTAAAGCATCCAACTCAAAACCAATTGGCAACGAGTGGAAAGGCTGCTTAGGCTCATATATTAGTTTTTGAGGTAATAATTAGTAGTTGTGGGACAAATTCCCACTCTCCCCTGCACGTACGACCCCTGATTCGCAAGTGCAGAGGTCAACAAAGTGCAACTATGGCACAAACAAAGGGGAAAAACCTCCGAAAACCTAGCTCTGATACCATGTTGTTTGAGAGTTGAGAAAAGTGTTTTGGGTGTTAATTAACCCTAACACAAAATAATTTTATTTATATATCATGAGCATCTTGTCACAAGACTCACTTAACCAATGTGGGACAAAGACTAAACATTATTGTAACAACTTACAATAAACCTAAAAACATGAAGACTACAAATTCCCATTATTATAGGCATCATGGCTGAGTAGACGTTGTACCAGTGGCAGTATGTATACTTTCAAGGAACTTGTATCACCAAGTATATCCACCTGTATATTACAATGATAGACAAAGGACGGACAAAACATTCCTTTATAATGCTCCCAACCAAATAAAGAACTTTACCTTACATATAGCAATCAAGTTATCAAGTATTTCATTGATCAGCTTGAGGGACCCATTGACCTTCTTTTGCTTGGGTGATATGTCTTTCCATATGGGAATCTCCCAAAATGGAATTGGTTGAACACTTCGATCTTCCGCTTCTCGCAAGACAGTGTATACAGCCTGAGCAAGCAAAATAGGAAGACAAAATGATTCAGTGCATACTAAGGCACAATTAGCTGAATGTCAACAATTAAACAAGACTGAAGTTTGTTGAGCTATTTCTTTAATAGCCCAACCGAAAGAATATCTAGAACTAAAAGAAGTACCTCCACTATTCCAGTATCATTTGTTAGAGAGTTGAAGTCATAATTGAAAACTGCTTTTCCAATAATGTCCAATGTCAAACGGGAGAAAAGTGACTCCATCTCTACGTCCTCTCCATTTGATGCAGCCTCATCGAGCTTTTGGCACAGTCTATCCGAAGCTTGTCCAAACAAGCTAATCATTGCTGCTACATACTATAACCAAGATATTATAAGGATGACACAATACTCAGATAGAATGATCTATTGGTGAAAATAAGCTGGAACAAAAACAATTTGAACTCGAGGAATTTTCACAATTTGAGAATTTCCAACCAACAGAGTAAAAAAAGACAATAAACACTAATACAGGAAGAAAACAATCAAACCAAACAGAATTTTCTTTTTCTTTTTACTTTTTATAAGTTAAACCAAACAGAAGTGAACGTATGAAGCCATCATGATACCTTCTGATGCAATGCTGGGACTATCGCACGTCGTCTAACACGCCACGTCTCCCCATCAGCTGGGATAAGTCCCGTTCCCATCACAAATTCTAGAATTTCCGCAAGAATGCCCTGTAAATAAAGGAGTTAAACAGGCCTATTGGAAAACAAAAGCAGATTCATAGTGGTGAAATACATCAAACAATAGGGAAAAAACAAGAAAGAACTAAAATCAAAGATGTAAGTGGCATCTCGGTTGATTCACCTTTGAATAAGACTTTGAGTTGTCCCTTAATATATGTTTAGCAATGGATGGATCAGAAACTATCAGAAAAGACTGCAGCAGAAGTTCAAAAATAACTAATCAAACACTTGTAGTAAACATAGCTTGCCCACTCAATTTTAAGATTTGACAAAGGACACAGATAAAAGAAATAAAACCTTGGGCCCAAATGTCAATCTGAAGATGCCACCATAAGTAAGGTAAAGTTCATACAAGGGAATAAAAAATGCCTCACTCCGAATAGCTCTAATTGCTCCTTTAGCCTCGGGAATCTTTGGATAATCTTCACGTGGATCAGTCCATTGAGATAGAAACTCAAGCATGCTACTAGGAGCTCCAAACTTTGACAAACCATTCCTTAACAGCGATATAAAACTGGCTCCACAGGTAAATGAAAAGAAAAATAAATAGAAGCTAGATAAGGAACTACAACATATAAACATGCCTTTTTCCAAGAAAAAGCAAGGGATAAAAAAGCATTAGACGATATTTTGATAGAAAATTAGAATTTATAATTTCACAATTTATACAACACTAGCTTTGAACCACACTAAAACGTCAACATGGCTTTGAGCTATAAAGACCAGAGAGATTACTGTCACCAAAAACGAGAGAGTTACCAAAAACCATCAAACCAAGAGAGTTCTCAAAGTATTTACTGTTATCCAACCTTTAATCCATAAAGGTTTGGGAATCAAGTTAAAAGTTGCAATCATCGTAACTGAGGGGGCAAGGTGGGAGATTGCTAAAGTCCCTAGACTAATTTTGATTTCCTATTCCTTTTCTAACCTTTTCTGTTGCTGTTTTATTTTTTGCTGGTGTAAAGAGGAACCGCAGCTGCCCAAACTTGTGGCAAGCACAAGATTGTTTTATCAATTAAGATAAATCTACAGGCCGCCAAATCTTTTGGTTCAGAAATGTCAGTTTTATTTTGTTTCAATGTATGCTTCAGTCCCAGATTTATTGGAGTTCTTATATCCCAGAGTCCAATGGCTTAAAATCAAGGGTAAATTTCACTTACCTCCCCTGAGTTTTGTGGCAAATACAGAGACCTCCCCTACACTATCTGAGATTCCACTGTCGTCCCTTACTTTTTAAACTAATTGTCAGATTACCCTTGCAGTGACTTTAAGGCTAACGTGTTAACTTTTTCGTGAAATGACTGTAGCACCCTTAGTATATATTCTCTATCTTAAAAATCTTTTTTTTTTTTTTAATATAGAGTTAAAAAAGTTTTCCAAAAAAATTAAACCATTTCTCATTTTTTAAAAACAGTTTTGAAAAAAAAAATTTAAACAATTTTTTGAAATACGAAAGTTTTGAAAACATTTTTTTTTTTTTTGATAAAAAACTAGGTTTTGGTTGGCCAACCTTCAAGTTGCACAAAGAGCGGTGTCCAATACCCTTCCCTATTTCCAACCCTTAGCCCCCGGACCAGATCCCTAATTGGTTTCTTGTTTCCAAAAAGCGTCAGCTCCAAACTAAGTTCTCCACAATGGGCATTTTCGATGGAGTGAAAGTTCTGTCCGAATGAGCCAGGCAGATGTGGGGTTCCGAATGAGCCTTTGTGGGCCCCACCATGCGTTCAATGCAATTTTTGTCAACTAAGATTAAATTTTTGACATACCTGTCCTATGCGATCAAGCTAATTTTTTGCATGGATATATTATTTTGTGGGCCCTACAAGATGAACGGTTCAAATTACCGCAATGAACGCACTGTGGGCCCACAAAGGGTGGCGGAAAAACCATGGTTTCCACCTCATCCGGAAAGAACTCTCTCTTTTCAATGTAATGTAGTGTGCCACAACGGACATCAATGCTAAACACACCGCAAGAGGGGTTATCTTTGGAGACACGGAAGTTGTATGGGTTGCACTTGTCGGCTCGCCTCTCAAGGGGTGTCTACTCTCGGTAAGCAAATGCCTAAGTGAGAAAAGTTGGCTTACAAATTGATGAGTCGGATTCTGGCCACGTGTTTCGAGCTCTACGACAAGGACCAGTCGGGGTACACTCAAATTCCAATGCACATACCCGACCAGGAGAGCCCTTCTTTCATAACGGAAAGAGGGTTGTTTTGTTATAAGAGATATAAGAATGCTGGGGCAACTTATCAACGGCTAGTTAACAAGATATTAGAGGAACTAATAGGGTAGAACATGGAGGTATATGTGGATAACATGTTGACCAAGAGCAAGAGTGGATGACATCCTCTCTCTCATATTCTAATTTGATCGTCGGACCAGAAACACCACCGGTCATTGGGCTTGAGTTGGAGGGAACCGTCAAGACTCTCGGTGTGGTCATACAAATTCCAGCATCAACAAAAGTAATTGTTGTAAAACGCACGTTATGAATGTGGCTAAGTTAGGAGAAAGCAGACAAAACAAGCAATCACACGAGACAAAAGATTTAAGTGGTTTCCCCAAGATTGAGGTACGTTCACGGGCGAGGAGAGAGAGAGAGTACACTATCAATGATGAAGAAGAGATACAAAGAGCCGGCTATGATCCGTAACTCTGGAGAGGCCACAATATGAGAGATAGCCAAATGATACCCAAAGCCTCTATTTGTAAGAAATACAATCAATAGAAAATTCTAAACATAATAGGAAATCCTAAACACAATAGGAAATCCTAAACGCAATAGGAAATCCTAAACATAATAGGAAATTCTAAACACAATTGGAATTCCCCAAAAAAGGAAAATTCAAGGCACAATTTCAACAATTCTCCACCTTGACTTGAATTCCACTGACCACAAATCACTAATTATAGCAACCCTCTTCTGCCTCTACCTCGCCACACTGTCCCCAAGGGGCGATCAACTGCAAATACCAACCAAGCCCAAGCAATGCTTGAACTTGGCAACAGGAACCAGGTTAGTCAACATGTTTGCTAGGTTATCCGTCGTTCCCACTTTCTTCACCTCAACTTGCTTCTGTGAGATGATCTCTCGAACAAAGTAATACCTGACATCAATATACTTTGTCTGTTCATGATACATCAGATTTTTAGTCAGAAAATCTGATGTATAGCACTCTGCGAGTCACAAAATACTGAAGTGACCCCTTGTGCAACACCAAGCTTGCAAAGAATTCCCCTCATCCACAATGCCTCCTTTACAGCTTCGGCAATGGCCATATACTCCGCTTCTGTTGTAGACAGCGCAACCGTCGCCTGCAAAGTTGTTTTCCAACTAATAGCACTTCCGGATAAAGTGAACACATAACCTGTCATGTCAAAGACCTCCTTATCATGGTCACAGGCAAAATCCGAATCAACATATCCAACTACTTGATTACACGGATTAGAAACCCCATACAAAATACCGCAGTACCTCTCAAATACCAAAGTATCCACTAACTACATGTCAAAAATAAGGACGAGTACATACCATGGCGTACATAAGGCTTCTAACCGCGCTCGAATATGGAACCTAAGACATATACTTCTCCTCATCCTTCAATTGTGGTGACAATTCTGCTGAAAGTCGAAAGTATGTTGTCAAAGGCAGTACTTACTGGCTTCGAGTTCTGCATGGTAAAGTGCTCAAGCACTTTGAGAACATATGACTTCTGATTCAAGAACAACTTGCCATCTACTCGATTTCTACTAATCTCCATACCCAAGATCCGTTTTGTTGCACCCAAATCCTTCATCTCGAATTCACCACCCAACTGTTGTTTCAACCTATTTATTTCGGATACACCTTTGGCAGCAATAAGCATATCATCAACATACAACAGTAGATAAATAAATGAACCATCTGGAAGTCTTCGAAAATACACACAACTGTCATATTCACTCCTAGAATATGATTGGCTTATCATAAATGTATCAAACCGCTTATATCACTGCCTACGAGACTGTTTTAAGCCATATAAAGACTTACGAAGCAAGCACAAATGATCTTCCTTACCAGAAACAACAAATCCCTCCAATTGACGCATATAAATCTGTTCCTCAAGCTCCCTATGCAAAAACGCCGTTTTGACATCAAGTTACTCTAACTCAAGGCAATAACATGCAACAATAGCAAGTAAAGTGTGAATGGAATTGTGCTATACATATGGTGAAAATACCTTATTGTAGTCAACACCTTCTTTCTGGCTGAAGCCTTTCGCCACTAGCCGAGCTTTGAACCTATGCCTCTTCAACCCCTGAAATACCTGGCTTGCGCTTGAAGACCCAACAATCCTCCTATTTTTTAGCGGTTCCACCAACTCTCATGTCAGGTTCTTCTAAACAGACTCAATCTCCTCACTCATAGCAACACACCACTGCGCATACTCATTGCTCGAAACAGCTTCCGTATAGCTAGAAGGCTCATCATACTCCACTGTTTCAACAACTAATAAAGCATAGGCCACCATCTCAGAATAAGCCGAATACCTTTCAGGAGGCCGAATCTCCCTCCTTGGCCTATCTTTAGCAATAGTGTGTGGTTGCTCTGCTGGTACATCATCATCTGTGTCTGAACTCTTGAACTTCTCTTCAATTGGCTGGTCACTGTCATTCTTCCCTGAGCCAGAAGATTGACATAACAACTCCACCTGCTTTGGAACCCTCGGTTCTTCAACAGCATCTTCAACCTGCTTAGACCCCTTAACCATAAAGTTTTCATCAAAAGTAACATCTCCACTAATTAAAAACTTAGAGATTTTCGGACACAATAATCTGTACCCTTTTACACCTGTCTGATAACCCAAGAAAATACACTTCTTGGCACGTAGCTCCAACTTACCCTCATTCACATGAGCATAAGCTGGACACCGAAACACACGTAGTATGGAATAATTAGCCTTATGACCCGACCATACCTGAAACGGAGTCTTACACTCAATAGCAGTTGACGGAGATCTGTTCACCAAATAGCATATTGTGGAAACGGCTTCAGCCCAAAACTCTTTGCCCAACCCGGCATTGGACAACATACAACGCGCCTTCTCCAAAAGAGTCATGTTCATTCGTTCAGCCACGCTGTTCTGCTAAGGGGTTTTCCTCACTGTGTGATGCCTCACAATGCCCTCATCACTGCAAAACTTATCAAATTCGCCAAGACGAAACTTCATACCATTGTCAGTTCTCAAAAGTTTTATTTTCTTACCCGTCTGATTCTCTATCAAAATTTTAAACTGTTTAAATGTACTCAAAGCATCACATTTATGTTTTAGCATATACACCCAAACCTTACAAGAGAAATCATCGATAATACTCATAAAATATCGAAAACCACCTTTAGAAGCTACATCTGCGGAACCCCAAAGATCCGAGCGAAAATAATCCACCGTGCCTTTGGTGCATTGAACAAATGTACTGAATTTGACCCTGCACTGCTTGCCGTATACACAATGCTCGCAAAAACCTAGCTTCTCAATTTCCTCGCCACATAGCAAACCCTGTTTGCTCAAAACTGTCATCCCCCTCTCGCTCATATGCCCAAGGAGCATATGCCACAAACGAATCAAGTCTGAATTTGAAACCTTTGATGAGACAACCGTTGCTGCAACACCTATAACTGTACTGCATTGAAGTATATAGAGGTTCCCACGCTGCTGACTCTTCATCAGTACCAATACACCTTTCGAGACCTTCAAAACTCCACCTTCACCGAGGAATTTACAACCAAGAGAATCAAGAGCACTCAGGGAGATAAGATTCTTCTTCAAATTTGGAACATGTCGAACCCCAGATAAAGTCCTAACAACACCATCATGCATCCTGAGCTGAATCATTCCAACACCAACAATCTTACAGGCCATGTTGTTGCCCATCAAAACTATACCAGCATAGACCGTCTCATAAGTAGTAAACCACCTTTTATGCGGGCACATGTGGTATGAACATCCAGAAGCCACTCGTCAGAACGGGAATGACCCGCTGTAACTGATAACACTGTATCCGACTCATTTGAGCTTTCAGCAACTCCAGCAATATCTTTGCCCCCTTTATGGTTCTCCTTTTTCTTCTCTTTGAGTTTTAAACAGTCAACTTTCCAGTGCCCAGGTTTCTTGCAAAAATTGCACTTCCCCTTCTTCTTTTTCACTGACTTGGATCTACCCCTATTACTCGACTCCTCCCTTTCTGTTGTTCTTCCCCTAGCAATCAAACCCTCTGCATGCGCATCAACCTCACCCGATGCCTTTTTTCCTCAATTCTTTTGAATAGAGGCTGGACTTAACATCTTCCATAGAAATTGTGTCTTTGCCATACAACAGGGTGGTAACAAAATGCTCATATGAAGGTGGTAAAGAACATAACAAAATTAGGGCTTGGTCCTCATCCTCAATTTTACTATCAATGTTTTTCAGACCATAATAATAGGATTAAACTCGTCTGATCCTTAACAAGGGTACCTTCACGCATTCGAAATGTATAAAGACGTTTAAGATACAGCCTGTTCGTGAGCGACTTCGTCATATATATGCCTTCCAACTTCAGCCAAATACCCGTTGCTGAAGTTTCTTCTTCCACCTCGCGCAGAACATCGTCTACCAGACTCAACTGAATAGAACCCAGAGCTTTGGCATCCATGTCTTCCCAATTCTCCGGACTAACCCCGGACTTTGCCAATCCTAACAAAGCCTTGTGCAATCTCTGTTGGGTTAACAGAGCCTTCATCTTTACTTTCCAAAGAGTGGAACTGTTGCTCTGCCCATCAAACTTTGCGATCTCGAACTTAGCCGCCATAACCACAATCGGAAACGAAACCCTAGTTTTTCAACCAGAAGATCTGATACCAGTTTGTTGTAAAACGCACGTTATGAATGCGACTAAGTTAGGAGAAAGCAAATAAAACAAGCAATCACGCAAGACAAAAGATTTACGTGGTTCCCCCAAGATTGAGGTATGTCCATGGGCGAGGAGAGAGAGAGTTCACTATCAATGGTGAAGAAAAGATGCAAAGAGTCTGCTATAATTCGTAACTCTGAAGAGGCCACAATATGAGAGATAGCCAAAGTATACCCAATGCCTCTATTTATAAGAAACACAATCAATAGGAAATCCTAAACGCAATAGGAAATCCTAAACACAATTGGGATTGTGCCTTGATTTGTCATGTTCTATTTACACTGGACCATACGAGCTCTATCCTTCTTTCCATTCTGTGGACGGCCCACCGAGATCGGTGCGGTTTCGCGTTTGAAAAGATTGAAGATTGTTAGAGTCGCCACCCGGATTTGAGGTCCGAACCCGAGAAATCGATAAAAAAATGACTCGTTTGCCCATTGAAAAAGATTTCACTGATCATGGCGGAACCAAAGATTTCTCGGATTCGGGGGTTTGGTTACGAGAGGGGAAGGGTTTTACGGCACCCCTCTCGCCCGGTCCGTGAACCGGTCTCTACTCAACATTTTGTGGGATTTTGGAAATGTTTGAAGATCAATTTTGAGCAAATAACGGGGAGTATGGGAATGGGAAAACACATAAACAAGTATTCAAATACGAACCAAGTGATGGTGGATGCTTGTGCAATGTACAATGCGATGGTGGAATGATATAAACAAAGAAAATGACAATGAAAGAGAGAAATGGGACTTAGAACACCATCTTGAGCAAAATTATTTGACTTTCCAACACTATTTATATTTTTTGGAAGCCTTTGAGACATAATCAGGAAGAATATAAAACTACAAAGTTGTAGCCCTTCAAATTATCTACGTTTTGATATATAATACGTTGAAAACGGAGTTCGGAGTAAAAAGTTATGGCTGAAACACTATGACTGACTTTCTGTTGGGGTTTGAGCGCTCAAGCATGACCTTGAGCGCTCAAGGTTAAGGCCTTGAGCGCTCAAGCCCTTCCCAGATCGCCAAATTCTGCTATTTTATGACATTGGATGATCAAACAACCCCAAATCAATGATTATAGTTTGCTCAGAACAAGATTCGTAAGCTGTTAGAAAACAGATTGAGCGCTCAGAGCCTTGGGCTTGAGCGCTCAATCCTACCAAAATAACAGGTTTTAAAAATGCTTGTCTTGATACTTTTCAGACCTTGTAGGCTCATTTCAAGTATGAGGAACTTGAATGGGCCCACTGGTCTCCCTCAGCAAGACCAAAATAATGATTTTCACATGGTTTTAACTACCTTTTGGCTTGATCAAGGCTTGAACTTGTGGTTTGATGAATGGATGGGTAGTGGCTGTGTTTATGGGCTATAGATGAAGTATTTTGGACAGAGGAGTGAGTGTAGGGCTGATTGAGTGATTGATTGAGTGGATGATGGAGTATTTGAGCTTAAAATGGTGATTTTGGCTTGGATGAGGTGGGTTTTGATGGAAGAGCTAGGTTTGGACGAAATTGATGGAATGTATGGGCTGTAAATGGCTTATTAGAGTGAGAGAGGGGCTGTTGTAGTTGGTATCTTAAAGACCCATGTGTATTTGGTCTTAAAGATGAGATTTTTGGGTGTTTTGGAGGTTGAAGATGATGGAGGGTGGTGGCTATGGAGGAGAGAAAGGCTAAAACGTCATTGAAGTGATGAGAGAGAGTGGAGAGGGCTGATGAAGGGTATGAGAGTGTAAGAGATCAGTCAAGGGAGTGGAGGAGGTTTATATAGAGAGAGAAATGGGAGGGAAATGGGTTTAATTTTTGAATTGGGTTTGGAGGGTGATTGAGGAGATGTTCAAGGGTCTAGGAAGTGTATTTAGGCAGTAGAAAACATAGGTAGACGCTCCTCTTGCAGTAGAATATCATGATTAGATGCTCTGCAGAAAACTGATCTGGATCAGAGTTGAGCGCTCAAAGCCGTGGGCTTGAGCGCTCAAGGTGAGATTTTTGGGTTTGAGCGCTCAAGGTTGGGGCCTTGAGCGCTCAAGGCTGTTGCTCAAAAGGTAAAACTTTGCGGGGCCGCCCCGGGTGCTACCGAACTCCGTTTCATGCGTGGTTTGAAGCGTTGGAAAGCTTGTCGAGTGTACTTTCTAACCCAAGTGGTTTGAACCCAAGATAATTTGTACATCCAAGTATGTGACCATTTTACCCTCAGAAGGTCGGGAAAACAAGTCATTTTGGTAAAACGGACACATCTCCCTCATTTCAAAATGGATTGGGACATATTATATATTAATAAAGAGGGTTTTGAATGTACTAGAAGATGGTGTAGGCTTGGGTTTGTTTTGAAATGGTTTATGGATGGTTTGAAGGGTATTTTGGTCATTTTGGTTGGTTTAAGGTTGTTTTAGGAGGGGTTAGAATGGTTTAGGGTGGTTCGGTGAGTTCAAGCCTTGTTCTTAGCCTTGAGGTATGCACGATTGGTCTATTTCATCATCGAGAATGCTTGAGTGCATCCTGGGTTCAAAATCGGGGTGTCTACACATTCCTTGTTTTCACTAGTTACAAAGAGCAAGTCTCTCAAATAGTATTGAAATATATCTTCTTCTTTTTTTAACTGGTACTGGAATATATCTAGAACAAGAACATTGGCCATAAAATGCCCAAGTGAGAAGAGTTGGCTTACAAGTTAAGGATTTGCCTAGTTCTATCAAAGCTTGACAGTACGAATTCTATCCTTCTTTCATTTTCATATTCGCCCTGCCTAAGTTATGAGAGCAAGGGCCTCAAATAGTATTGATACCCGCCAAATTGTTTAAAATAATGTAGAATTATGGCTCTACCAATACCCTAATGAATCCCGAAACTGTTCCACAATTACAGTTTCATAATTCCCAAATTTGTTTGGGGAACCTCCCATACTTTAAATTAAGGGTGTCCGCTTTATTTTCCTTCAATTTCCCCAGTCATTCAAGGAAAATAAGAAAGGGGGTCTGATTTTTTAGGAGTGTAGTAAAAACATTTGGGACGATAAACCTACCCAGAACGCTGAACAGTGAATTCACCAGAAGCAATACGAGCCGACAACTCAGCACGGCGCTTGTCTTCTTCGACGGTCTTGACCTCCTTGTCCTTGTCCACAGAATCCTGTTCTCTGGCATTCGAAGAAGAGCACCTAATCACCACCGAGCATCGGCAAGTTCCTGCAAACCAAAGCGCTAAATTTAATTTAATACGAAAAGAAATACAGAAACAGTAGTGCTATTGCTAGAGACGTGGAATCTGAATAAACAAGAATCAATCGAACCGAGGTTGGGCATCAAGTTGAAGTGTCTCCTAGTTCGATGTGTAGTATTTTGGATGGACAATGAGGGGGCTTGAAAGAAAGGAATAGTGGCAGCCATTTCCAGAGACTGACTGAGTGCCCAGGCCTACAATATTTTACCAACAAACATAGGAGTAAAATAACATTTGGGAGTTGAACTGAATTTGGGTTCACCACTTTCCTCCAATCCAAACACCTGAGATTATTAAAAATTCGGGTATTTGTGGAATCGAACTGAATCTGGGTTCACGACTTTCCTCCAAAACGGAATTTCAGGATGGAGAGAGAGAGAGAGAGAGAGAGAGAGAGAGAGTGCTGGTGACGGTCGAGTTCAATAGTGGCCTGTTATCAAAAGACAATATAATATTATATATATACACACATACATATATAGAATACTGATCTACTAAGGGCTCCCTCAAAACCCCCGTGGTGCGGACCTCTGTTCTAGGCCGTCGGATGAAATTCAACGGATGTTAAAAGAGAGTCACTTAAGTGAAGTTCGTGGGTCGAAAGGACCAGGTAAAATTGGTTCGCAGGTCAAAACTTACCCGGGTCAACACCTTTCCCTCTATTCATTCAATTCATTTTCACGGTTATGAAGACAGAGAGAGAGAGACGATTCGATCGAAGAACAACGAAGAAGAAGAAGAAATCGATTGATCGAAGGAGAACGAAGATGAAAGAGACCACCCTTCGATCGAGGAGCAACGAAGAAGAAGAAATCGATTGATTGAAGGAGAACGAAGACGAAAGAGAACACCCAAGGTCTCTCTCTCTCTCTCTCTCTCTCTCTCTCTCTCTCTCTCTCTCTCTGTGGTTCAATAGGTATACAATTTCAGGGTTAGGGTTCAATTTTCTCTTGTTATGTTGTTTCAACGACCAAAACCCTAACTACTCTAAGGTTTCAAATCTAGGCCCATTGCGATTCGGACCTGTCGTGGATTCTAAGGTTTGATTTGGAGTTCAGGTGGATTCATTCATTTATCGTTTGGTTTGTTAGTTTGGTTTTGGAAATTGGATCTGTAGCTATAGATTGAGCAAATCTGTTGAGTTATGAATTTATCTTTCAATTTAGTTTGTTGAAAAAGGTTGGTTTTTTCGGTCTTTGTGCATATTTCTTTTTTGCATATGATTTGTTAAATTGTCCCTTTGATAAATTGCTGGTGCAATCAATGGAAAATATAGCAATCATTTTCTAATAATTGATGGGTTTTAAAAAAAGTTCGGTTTTTTCCCCATATTTGTGCCCAAACTGAAGTTGCGATTGGATAATTGTTGGTGCAAGAATGGAAAATACTGCAGTCATTTGATAATAAATTGAACAATTTCGCAGAAGCTACGCCTCACCTATTAATAAAGGTTTTCAGCTGTTAATTTGGGTAATTGGTGTTTCTGATGGATGAAGTTATTGATTCTGTAATTAGGTGTTGGATTTCTCGCGGGGACCCTTAAAAAGTCCATTTGTAATTAGGTGTTGGATTTTTTTATGATTTCTCGCAGGGACCGTTAAAAACACCTTTTAAACAGATTGGACGGTTCGGAACGTCAAAAAAATATCGGGAACGTGTAGGTCCGGAAGTCCGGGGTCCTGACTAGAAGCGGAGCCTATATATATATATATATATATATATATATATATATATATATATATATATATATATATATACAAGAAGTCTCCTATGAGGGCTCCCTTACCCAAAAAAAAAAGTGTGGAAAAACAATTGTGAGCCGTTAGATCGCGTAGGATCCAACAACTCACAACTGTTTTCCCGCACGTTTTCTATGAGGGAGCCCTCGTAGGAAACTTCTTGTATATCTCTTCAGAAGCGTGAAATGATTTGGGGAAAAGGGAGGGACCCGGGTAGGTTATAACCCAATTTAGACCTTATATATATACAAGAAGTTTCCTATGAGGGCTCCCTTACCAAAAAAAAAAGTGTGGAAAAACAATTGTGAGCCGTTAGATCGCGTAAGATCCAACAGCTCACAACTGCTTTCCCGCACGTTTTTTGTGAGGGAGCCCTCGTAGGAAACTTCTTGTATATCTCTTCAGAAGCGTGAAATGATTTGGGGAAAAGGGAGGGACCCGGGTAGGTTATAACCCAATTTAGACCCGCTAACGAAATAACCTAGACCGGTGACCCGCGAGATGATTTTAAGTGACTCTCTTATCATAGCCGTTGGATGAAATCTAACAGCCCAGATTACAGGTCTGCACCACTCCCATTTGAGGGAGCCCTCAGTAGATCACCATTGTGTGTGTGTGTGTGTGTGCGTGTATAGTGGCCTGTCCAACAACAACTGCTATAAGAGTGATCTTCCTCTCTTTTGGTTATTATTAGGGAAAATTGCCATAAAATGGCGGTAGGGGCAAACATTTGCTGTTCAATGGTCCAGTTTTCAGGAATTGCCCCCAACATGAAAAGGAAAATTTTAATTGCACATACATGGTACCCATTTTCCTATTGACTGAAATACCCTCGTCCTAAAAATTCCCTCCTAAATCAGCCCCCTCACTTTCCCTCTGCCTTCTTCAAAACGTAAAAAAAAGAATGGGCCAAAAAAAGAAAAAACGAAGAGAGGAACGAAACAGACGTGATTCTAAAGGGGGAGGAACCCTAGATCTCAAAGCTCTCACTATTGCCTCCGCCTACTTCAATCTTAGTCGTCGCCGTCTTTCGGTGAATCCCCAGTTGTCTTCCGGTGAACCTCCAATCTAAATTGTCTCCGTCTTCTGGTTAGTCCATCCCTCTTGTCCGACATTTCGTTCCCCAATTTTTTGTTTACCCTAGATCTGGGAATTTGAAAATTTTTTCCTAGATTTTGTATGCTCAAGGAAACTGATAGAAAAAAGCCATTTAGATGAATCCATCACCATAGTAGCTTGGCCTATTTGGGCCAAAAGTAGATGCGTTAATCAAACAAGGTAAATAGTTGTCTTTTCCTCTTGCTTAACTTCTTTCATATTTGACTATGAGTAGATCAACCGAGAGGTGATAGATTTGTTTCATTCCAAAGATACGCCATTTTTGTAATTGTTGGTTTATCATGGAAAAAATACGCCATTCCTTGCGGTGGATTGTTCAATGTTCCAAAATTGATTTTCATGTTCCCTTTTGGAATGATACGCATCTTTGGCACAAAAAAAAAAAGAAAAGAGAGGAGTCTCACCCCAATGGGCAAAGGATTTTGATCCAATCTTTTTGAAAAAAATTCGGGTGCTGGCTGGGTACCGCACCAGTGGGTACCTGGACTTCAAGGGAATTTATTGAGAATTTCATTTTCCGCTGTACCATTTTGCTTTGGATTTTTTTTTAAAATTTTTGGTTGGTACAAGGGCCTTGTATTATTACTCATGGCCGGAGAATTTTTGAGATTGGAGCACCGATTAATATATGCTTTGATTGCTTGTACCAGGTCTTTCCTTTGTGGTGGATCATCCAATTGTTTACAAGGACACACCTCTCTCTCTCTCTCTCTCTCTCTCTCACTGGCTAGACCCCATTCGGAAGACATTTCATATTGATTTACTTCATGTAGTTTTCTATTGTGGTTTCTTTGTTAAGGAGATTGTGATATACCCACAAACCAATTTTAAGTGTAGTAATTGGGGTATGTGTCGGCATTTGCAATCCTTATTATGTAATGGTTTCAGAGACTTCAAAGATTGTGACTAAGATTTTGCATATTGCACCTCAACATCTTTCAGTTTGCATGCTTTCTAAACAAGATTGCACCATATATAAAAGACATCGCACCGTGACTGAAAATGAACAGAGTATAATCACATTGCATCTTATAACCTTTGTACTTGCACCATTAGTTAAAATAATTGCACTCTGTCTCAAAATGTTTGCATCCATGTTTCCCCAAATTCACTTGGCAGGGTATATTGCACTCTTTTTAATACAATTGTTCCATTCCTTAAAAATATTGCACTTGGTCACAAAAATGTTTGCATTCATATTAGGCCAACATGCCTTGGCAAGGTATGGTCAAACCAAATTTTGTTGAGACATATTTCTAATATTGCACTATCTTTATGATTATTGCACCATATATTTACTATTATTGCACCTTGCTTAAAAGTATTGCACCCGGGTATGGTCAAATCAAACTTTTTTGAGACATTTTTAATATTGCACTCTATCTTTACGATTATTGCACCATATATTTACTATTATTGCACCATTGCTTAAAAATATTGCACCCGGCTATGGTCAAATCAAACATTTATGAGACATTTTTTAATATTGCACTCTATCTTTACGATTATTGCACCATATATTTACTATTATTGCGCCATTGCTTAAAAATATTGCACCTGGCTATGGTCAAGTCAAACTTTTTTGAGACATTCTTAATATTGCACTCTATCTTTACGATTATTGCACCATATATTTACTATTATTACATTGTTGCTTAAAAATATTGCACCCGGATGAAAACATCACACCAACGGAGATACAGAGGGAAGATCACGAGTCGTCCAGTTGGAGAGAGGAAGAAAGATCACCAACCATGGAAGGGTTTCAAATTGTGTTTTTTTTACATGATTTAGGGTTTAACATTAGTTGGGGAATTGAGCTTTGAAGTTTAAAGGGTTAGGGTTTCTGTTGGATGGGAAATTTAAGTCAAGGGTAAATTTGTCCAAGACTAATTGCCATGCCATGTCTTTGCAATTATTATTCTTTTTTCCATTGATTTCTAATTTCCCAAAAGTGGACCATTAAAGATAAAATATTTGCCCCTACCGCCATTTTATGGCAATTTTCCCTTATTATTACAACGGAATCAATACAATTTTTCTCACTATGAAAGGGATCTTTCAAGTTTCTCTAGTGTTGCTGATACACCTGTCCATTTTTCCCAGATTTTTGCATTGAGGCTCCACAAGATATCAATATTTCGCTACTTGGCCCTCAAAATGTTTGAAAATAGCTTGCTTGGCCCTCAAAATCTTGGAAAATCAGCTTGCTTGACATTAAACCTTCGACAATTGATTTCTTTAGATTTGGTCCAATGATTCTTTTTGTTCAGATTAATAGTTGAAAAATTTACGAGTGGAGACTTCCAAACCATTCAAAGCCATATAGATACCTATTACTATCTTCTCCTTCCATAATCTTAATGTTACATGTTTGGAATGCTGGAAAAATACGCAAAATTGAATTCCGTGTAACAATTCTCATTTATAACAATATATGGATCGGAGAACAAATTACAAAACAGAAACCGAATGGAAATTATAGAAATAAAGATACAAACAGTTATCGAGAAAACGAGCCAAGTCTTGTGTGATACCACAGTCTCCTTAAAACGAATTCGCCGCCTACCGGTGGATGTTGTAGTCTCATCGACGTCCATCTCCCAGGATAAAATGGTTAAACCACAACCCGACGGACCACCATCGTTGACTGCCTTGGAAAACTTATTTGTGTCTATGTCTCTCTATCAAAGAAGAATTTCAAAACTTGGGAGCAATCTTAAATTTCTAATGTATAGAACAAATAATATAGGATACAAATATATAACTCAAGAAAGACCTTCGGGTTGCACTCCAGAAAATATCGCACAAAACGGTCAAAATGAATTCGTGCCATAAACCTCAGATCATGGGGGATCTTAACCACATGTAACTCTTTGACCATTGAGTTGCTTCATCCAGTTTTAATGAATTCAAAAGAGACCCTTCGATTGCCTTGGGAAACCCTCTGAATGCCCCGATTTCATTCGGAAATATTCCAACAATCCCCACCTATGAACGAAATTGGTAGGCACACTGACATAGTGTATAAAGCTGACCCGAGAGAGAGGCAACGGATAATTCTAGCTACCTTGAATATTTCCTTGTGATAGCCTATTGAGTTTACTAACAGACCTGTGTACGATCCCGCTTTGAACTATTCCGCTGCAGACCTATGTGCGGTCCTGTGGCAAACCTGTGTAGGCCTTCTTTCTGTCGATATCTTTTGATAACTAGCTTAGCTTTATACTATCTATTGACCCATCTGCTTTCATCTTCCTTTTAAAAGTCCATTTGTAGCCCAAAGGCTTATTACCTGGAGGTAAATCCACCGGTTCCCGCGTATGGTTTTGTAAAATGGAGTCAATCTCACTTTTAATAGCCTCTTTCCATAATGGACCCTTAGGACAACTCACAGCCGCCTACTGATGGGTGTTGCAGGATCTCATCAACGTCCATCTCCCATGATAAAATGGCTAAACCAAAAGCCGACAGAATACCACCATTGACTACCTTGGCGAACTAATCTGCGTCTGCCTCTCTCTCTCAAATAACAAATTTTAGAACTTGGGAGCAATCTTAAGTTTCTAGTATATATAACAATTAATATAGGATGCCAATACATAACCCAAAAAAGACCTTTGGTTTGCACTCCAAAAAATATCTCGTGAAACGGCCGAAATTAATCCGTGCCATAAATCTCACATCATGGGGGGTCTTCGTCTTAACGATGTGTAACTCCTACACAGTTGAGTTGCTTCGGCTAGTTTTAATGAATCCAAAGAGAGTCTCCTCGATTGCCTTAGGACACCTTCTAAATGCCCTGGTTTCATTCGCAAATATTCCAACATGGAAAACATATGGCAATCCTAGCTCTCCTTTTGTTGCACAACTATTGCATTACCTTTCGCTACCAAAACACCTGCAAGGCACAGCCCGGATGTGCATGTGAAAACTGTTGTTTACATGCAACGATGGTTTTAAATAATTTTGACAAAGGTGTATTAGACGTTTTGAATCACCCCTTAAATTATTCGGAGGGATAATAATTTAAATGCTTTTGAAAAGAGAGTTTCCTTGAGACTTACCCTCTATTTTAGAACACTAGCAAAACTGCACGTGCTTCGCACGTGGTACTTATTATGACCCTACCGTGTAAGAGAAAGTTAGAGTCGTATCTTATGGACTCGGCTACAATCCAATCTCTTCTCATCCATTCTTGTCTAGTTTTGATACTTAAACCATTCACTTCATATTTCTTTTTGGCAGTCTTGTTTTGCGAAATAGACAAAGTTTACATCATTTATGATCTTGCACACTTTCCAATTCTCCACTAATAGTTGAAATTGACATAACACACCACGCATATTTTGATAGTCTTCAACTTGTACTTACATGAAAATTTTGATTTGCTTGGAAAATGAATGAATTATAGTTACATCTTCACTTTCACTTGCATGGTCTTTAGCAAGAAATGAAAACTGGATCATATTAATTCCTACTAAATGTTTATTATATCAAACCAAAAAAGGACTTTTAAGTACATCAACCAAGAAGAAAATTTTCAAGAAAGATAACGGTACAAAAATTAGCTTTCATTGACATTCATTCAACCGCTCACATGAACCTACTAGGCAAACAAAAATAATAATCTAGAACTATTACTCTAACTGAAAGGCTCTATTCTATTCTTGTAAACACTGACACCACGTTCTTCAAATCAGATTCTAATATAATCAGTCCGCACCCTATTTTGTTGCAAATTCAACCTTCAACCCAGTATCGTAACTTCCACAATTTTTGCTAAACATTAAATTACGACCTTTTGAACGCAAGAAGCTATGGGATTCCAATTATGATTGCTTACCAAAATCCCAATGCTAGCACATTGAAATCTAGGATCCAAATTGCTATCAGGGGTGAACTTGCAAACATCACCTTGAGGCGGATCCGAGTTAACTACAGTGTCAGGGTGGCTCATGACACATTACCAATAGCATTATAGCAGAATACAAGACATTTGAAAGAAAATTTTAGTACTCCCACAAGTTCATTTCTCTTGTATCCTTCCATGTTGCCCATGGCCGAACCTGTAAAATCACTACACATATCCACACATAAAAGTATTTATTTAGTTCAGTCCAAAGGACCCCGTAAACCAAACAGAGCACAATCTTGACCCATGCCACAGTTCCACACCAAGCAGCACCCTATTATGTGTGTTCCACTGTTTCCTCGTCTATCCCCCACACACCTGCAAAGCAAGAACATACTATGAGCACCAGGAATAGTGGTAGTTTGTCGCATAACAGTAGAGAGTGCTTTATAAACATCAGTTGATCCCTTTCCAACCATCTTCCTAGTTACTGGATAATCGATTTCCACCAATTTTCAAGGAGGATCACTTGATCCCTTTCCAACCATCCTTCTCATATCTTCATTTAGCATCAGTTGCCACCTAATAGCCTAATTGCATAGTGTATTTTCAAGCATTTGCATAGTGTCGCCAAAAAATGAGGAAAATTAAATTACCTCATCAACAAAAATTAACAATCAACGAAACAGGTTATTTTCCAATCAAGAGATAATGGATCAAAATGAGGAAAATTGGGAGATTTGTTCTTGAGGATGCCAAAGAGAGATGTATTTTTTAATCTCTTTAGTGCATAATACCTTCGCCATTTGTAACCGCTGCATATTGAGATAGCGACAAGTTGTTTGTGGCATCCGTAAACCCTCTTTCATTAAAGAAAAATAAGGTGAACAGAAAAGAAAAAGCCATTCACCTTTATAAAATATGTCGACAGCATAAGGCATTTTAAGAATACTAAATGCTCTAAACACGTATTGTGGTTCGGTGCTTTGGCCAATACGTGAAAATTCTGTCCACACTTTGATTCAAAGAAAAAAACCCTTAAAATATATGTGCTAGAGAAAGAATAATTTTTTTGGTCAATCTCACTGCTTTTTTTTATGGCTTTTTAGACAAAACCGATTACATGTTGCCGATTGGTTTGATTTTCATGTGTTAGTTGCACCGACAAGCAACGTCATGCAATGCATCTATTAAAAGAGTCGAATCCAACCAAGGAAATGCATTATGGGTTTTTACGAGTAGTAGCTAATGGCATTTTTTGAAAATAATTAGTAAACAAACACCTTTGTCTTTCTAAGGTAGTATAGGAAGATAGAAGAAGAAATGTTTCTCTTTCTAGGACACGATGGACAATACTAAAGCTAAAGGCATTACTCTTTCATAAAGAGACCAGTCAATCCCAAATCTAATTCTAGTTTTAAAACTTCATGGAAATAATGTCTTCTTAGTAATTTAAAGGAAAAAAGATCAAACATATCAAACAAAATGAGTAGAACTCCCATGTATCATGTAATGTAACGCCAGATCATTAAGTTAATTTGAACCAAACAAAAAAAAAGGTGCAACTCTTGTTGACCAACCTTAAACATTTCTTGTGATACTCGTCCTTACTTTTTCCTCTTGTCTTGACCCCAATAAAGAAGAAGAAAATATAGACTTCTCCCAACATATTCCAACATCCAAAACTAAAAAGTTTGGAACAATGTAACACAACTGAACATCAGTCAAATGGCACACAGAAGTGAAAAGATAAATGGAAGAAAAGAAGGAAAGTGAGATCAGTTGCACAAGTGAAATTTCACAAGTGTTTTCGTTGTTCAAGTTTGAAACAATTTGCAGCCAAAATCTATTGAATACTGGGTTTTATTTAATCTTAGAGGCAACTTGCATAATAAATTACTACTCCCTATGTCCCATTTTAACAGTTCAGTATTTCAGTACGGACTAACCCATGCTTGACCCACTAATGAAATCAATTCATTGTTCAAAAATTTTATAGAAGCTGCAGGATGGGCTACTCATACACGCCTCTCTCACATTCATGATTCATTGTTCGAAAATCTTATAAAAGCTGCAAGATGGGCTATTCATACACGCCTCTATCGCAATTTTGGCGAACACATGAAATGCAAGTATAGGGGAGCATGTGGAGACCAATTTTTTCGACAGAGGATTCTCTTACCTTTCCCCAACTCCTTTTCATTGTAGAGGATACCGAATCACCATTTCCTCTTGTCATTGTCGAATTTATCTAAATTAAGTACAGAAGTCCATTACCTAGAAACACAAATTCCAATCAAGTAACTGTGAGTAGCAGTAACACATTTCGTGACGAAACCCTCAACGAAAAATTGAAACCTGGAACCCAAAGAGAAAATGCATTAAAAACTTAGAATTAGAGCACAGTGATAACCCCCAAAAAAATCATGAGAACCTTGAAACCCCATGAAGCAAAATAAATCAATACCTTGGTTGAGAGAGCTTGACTTTACATTAACACGAAAGATACCAAACGGAATTGAATGACAGTATGACACATAAATCACAATCGATTGCCTAACAGAATTGAACCACAGTACGACACATAAATGAAGATCGGTTCCCAAAATCAAAGAGAATCGTGATTGATTCCATAATCAAAGAGTGTTGTCGGAGAGAGAGAGAAAGAGAGAGAGAGAGAGATTGCCAGCGGTCTATGAGACGTTTCTAACTAGTATCAGCAGGTCTAGATGTTGCCATACATGATACGAATGGTTTTTTGTCTTCTAACATTCTAACGGTGGCTGTTGGTTTGTTTCCGGATACGGGTGTCGTTTCGTTTTTGTGGTGGTTGTTTTGGAAGGTGAGTAACAGAAACCGGAGAAAATGCGCGTGTTTTTTAAGGGGTTGGGTCAGTTATTTGTAGGGGCATTTTTGGTAGGCAAAAGTGTGGGAAACACCTTCACCTTTTTTAAAATAGTAGTAGATGAATGTAAGAAAAACGTTTCTATAATAAGAAAAAACTAGCATGAGCAAAGCGGACAAAGGAATGTAGAAATGTCTGGAATCTTCAATAAAAATTGAGCAGAACTCTATACCAGTAACAACAAAATTGCTAAAATCATTGATGAGAATCGTACAAAACTCCACCGCGGATAGCAGCAAAATACATATTACAAATTGGCATTTACACACACACACACACAAAAAAAAAAAAAAAAAACAACAACAACAACAGCAAACCAGCTAACCGAGTACTCATAGATTTCTCAACGAATATAAGCGGTTAATCCACACTCACCAACTCATCTGAACATGTAGTACATTTAGAGGACCCCAAAAATGCAAATCTATAATGGAGAAAACAACACCTTTTCACAGGGTCATTCTCATAAGAAGAAGAACAACAAAAATCAGCTTTACCTCCAAAAGTAGTATGAGAAATATTTTTTAGCACCATACTTGATTAATGTTTAGGATTCAGCCGTCCATGGAGAGGAAGACCCATGTAGTGGCCATGGAGACAGAGGTTCTAGATGAGCCGGAGGTTTCCAATACAGTAGTGACGATAGAGGAGGGGCTGACAATATAAGAGATTTAAAAAACTGAGCCCCTTCTAGTAATATAGATTATGATTGGAAAATCGGAAAATGAATAAGGTAGGGGAGAGAGAGAGAGGGGAATAAAAGTGATAATTGCTCACTATGGGGATTTAGAAAAGATAGAAGGCAGAATTAATTTTGGCTATTACGTGATTGAAGCTCTCATTTTCAATTGTGGCTGTAATGTGATTGAAGAGAGAGTGGGAATTTGTGTTTCCAAATCAGTAATAATGAGTAGGGAAAGGGGAAGAGAGAGAGAGAGAGAGAGAGAAAGAGAGAGAGTATCAAAATATGCAACGTTTTTGGCTTCCCAAGTATGGCTAACCATTTAGGCGGCAAAATCTGAGCCCAAAAATGCATTTAATAGATTATGATTGGAAAATCGGAAAATGAATAAGGTAGGGGAGGGAGAGAGAGGGGAATAAAAGTGATAATTGCTCACTATGGGGATATAGAAAAGATAGAAGGTAGAATTAATTTTGGCTATTGCGTGATTGAAGCTCTCATTTTCAATTGTGGCTGTAATGTGATTGAAGAGAGAGTGGGAATTTGTGTTCCCAAATCAGTAACAATGAGTAAGGAAGGGGGACGAGAGAGAGAGAGAGAGAGAGAGAGAGAGAGAGAGAGAGAGAGAGTATCAAAATATGCAACGTTTTTGGCTTCCCAAGTATGGCTAACCATTTAGGCAGCAAAATCTGAGCCCAAAAATGCATTTTGGCCATCGATTAAAAACTTAATCGATCTAAGCCCTTAAGGGTTGGCGTGAAAATCAATCTCGATCATCCATTGAATCCAATGGTTGAAAATATAAGGGATTCAAAAAACTGAGCCTTTTTATAATATTGATGTTTGTTTTACTATTGTTTTTTGATTGCGTCAATAAAAATGTAATGTCATTACTCAAAGTGTAGGAGGCAAAAGGACAAGTAGTTTCCTTCAATGGGAGAAGCGGTTTCTTTAGAATCCACGGATGACGAGGAAAAATATTGCCCAAACTTTTTGTTCGTCTGTTTTTTAATGGGCTTATGTTGATGAGTTCTGATGCCTCTGTTACTATAATGGAGTCTATACACTTAAATTTTGAGTTTCACGTGATCGTGTATCGTAGAAAAATGTTGAGAAATCACTTTTGGAGCACCCAATAATTTTTTCTTAACAAGAAAGGACATGAATCCAACGTCATTTACTCCTTTAATAGCATTTGTTCTCCAAAATTTTCCACTCGAAACTCCCTTCTTTTGCGGGTCTGGGGGAGAGTTTTTTTAGGGGGGAAAAAATTGATCCCCTCAACTGCTTCCCCCCAAAACATGGCATTCCACCACCTTCTTCTTCCCTTCTCCTAATGATCATCTCGTTGCTTTCGTTCGTTTATTTGGTTGGCTGATTGTTTCTTTGTGTTGCTTGTTACAATCCTCTTCGCGGTTCCTTCTATAGCTGTTTAGTGCCACGGCCCAGGGGTGCTTCTTTTTTTTTTTTTTTTGCCCCTTTTGGGGACCCTTTCCTCCATGTGTGGCCACCCTCCACCACCACCACCTCCGCCTCCTCAGCTCCATAAGGGTCCCCTTAATTTCCTTGTGTAGATTACAATTGTTTTCCTTATCTGCAAATAAAGTTACTATCTTTTTCTCTTCTAGTTTACAAACCGGCCGACCCCTTAATTGTATTCTATAACCTCCTGGCCTCCTAACAGATTCAATAGCTTTCTTTTTTGTTCTCCTTGCTTGCTTTTTTTCTTTTTGATTGCATGTATCTTACTTATAAGAGGAGGGTGGTTGGTTGACTTTCTTCCTTATCTTATTGACCTTTCTGCTAAATTTTTCTGGATAAATGCATTCTATGCAATTTTATTAGAAGAAATCGCGCAATGAGCTGCTTCCCGTGTTTTTCTTCTCAGAGAAGCAAGAATTCAAACAGCACGGAGCTTCTTGTGGCTTATGCCACAGGCCCTGATGATGCATCACCATCCCCACCAGGTATTTGCTAGCTCCTCTTCGATCCCTCTTGTTTTTTCTGATCTCGAGAATTCCCATGTCAAATATTTTTCTTATTTTCTTGACCATGGGATGCGGCCTTCACTTTTTTACTTATATAAACCATAACGAGGGATTGGAAAGGGATTTGGTACGATTTCATATTCTAATAACATGATGCCCAAGCCATATGGAGTACAAATATCTTGTGCCTTCCAACAATCCCTTTATGTATATATGCGTAAATAAATATTGTAAATAGATTTTTCATGAATTAATAAACTTATTAATCTATTCTTTTTTCTTTTTTGGGGGGACCATGATCAAAGGGAAATTGGTGTTCAGTGGAGAAAGAGGCAAGTAATTGCAATTACATTACATGGTTTTTGGGAATCATAAAATCATGGTAAAAAGTGGAGTAATTATAAAATACGGAATCTCTTTCCTTTGTAGACCGATATACCCACCGAATTCTTAGAATCCCCAGGCCCAAACACCCATTGCCTTGATCACTTTACCTCCACAAAATTTCCATCACAGTCCCCATTTCAGATTCAGACCCATCAAACCGTCCACCATTTCCACTCCCCAAAATCTCTCAAACCCACGAATAGTTACATCTGTGCACAGAAATTCTAGCGACCCACATGTGTCTGTAGCAAAACCCAAATGGGAAAGCGTGTTATCTACTACAACGAGCAATAAAATGTGGTAACCCCTTCGTTCTCATTGAGGTGTTACATTAGATTCATCATTCATAGGGAGTAAGAAAATTTGACTCAAGGTGCAATGAAGCTCCAGAACAGATGCAATCATTCGTTTTAAAAAACACAAAAACAGATTATGTTGGCTAAATAGCGAGCAATACGTTTTGACAAGTGCACTAAGATTTAGTAAATGGAGCAAGGTTAGTTTCCCCAAAAAAAATTGGGATTACACAACACAATGGCAATCTCTCTGACTCTTTGTTCTCATTTAGGTGCTACATTATAGTCATAGGGAGCAATAGAATTTGATACAAGGTGCCAAGAACTTTCAGAACAGGTGAAATGGGGTATATGCGTCCATTCAATTTTTGATTCCGTGTATATTCAATTACTATAATTTTCCTTCTCATGTGACTGGTGATTCAAGAAAATTTGACCTTTAATTACATTGACCGTAAGATACATTTTTCTCTCTCAAGTTGCAAAAAATGTCTTAACCGACTAGATGTTATGATCCCAGTTTTTCCCCTCACTTTGCGGCACCCCCTTAATAAAATCCTAATTCCATCCCTAGAAGTAACCAAATATTACATAAGGGCCTACAATAAAGGAAAAAGAACAAGAAAAGGTTACCATGGCTTATGATCTCACCATTGTGGAATGTACAAAAGTGGATTATAACAGTCATAATGTAGTTGACGTTCAAAGCCAAAGAATAGCCATAAAGTATTATGTTATGTGTATCCTATACAATAGGAAACATGGCTTTGTGAAGCCACAACACAACAGTTATGAGCATGCATGTGAGGGGAGAAGTTGGTAATAACTTTTCTTTGTCTCACTGCAATGGCAGAGAGGGAGAGGAGCAGGGTGACTCACCTTGGCAAGGTGCGTAACTAATGTGTCCTGGAAATCGGAGTTAAATATTGTATGAAAAAAGGTGGAGACTGGAGAAGAAACCAAATAAATGTGCATAGTAAAAAACCGATTTCTTCTTAGCCTCTTAGGCTATGTTTTGTTTCAATGTAAAATATATTTGGATGCAAAATATTTTTTATGTAAAATAATTTTGCGTAAAATGTTTGTTTTGATTTTGATTTCCTGTGTTTGGTTACGCTTGGAAAATATTTTGAATTTTACTTTGTGTCTTGTTTTTTCTCCAACTCTGTTTCCCAACATTAATTTTATTATGTTTATTTTCCCTTGGTCAATTATTAACACAAAGGAAAAGGTTACAATACACATATACATGTACCAATTACAAACATATATGTATACGTATGGATATGTATATGTATTTTAACGACAATTCTGTTTTGATGAAATCTGTTTGTAGTATATATAAACTTTTTTTATTGTGAGGCTCTATTGCTCCGAAGAAAGACTTTGTAATTGTAGTTAGAGGGAGAAGTGTAAATTGTGTGTGTGTGTGTGTCTGTGTGTGAGAGAGAGAGAGAGAGAGTTTTTGTTGGTTAATTAACTTGTGGGAAACATGCACTGGAATTGGACTTGCCGCCGGGTAAGGGCGATCAAGCTTTAGGAAAACAAGTTGCCTTCAGAAACGGCGTAAGTTATTTTACACCGAATCGAGGAAAATAATTTACACGAAAAAATATTTTACTTGCATAATCTCTTGTTTATGGCTTGTTATGGTTAGTCTCTTAGTGATCATATGAAATCTATCCATTGTTCATCTCAGGGAACATTTTTCTTGCATAAAGAAAACGATAGAGAACAAATTGTTAAAATGTTACATTTCAATCATTATTTGGTTCTTCAGTTTTTCACATTTCATGCTAGATATTCAAAGTAGGGATGGGTGAGGGTGACTAGAAATCAGTTTCATTTTAAATTGATATTCCGCCAAACACCTGGCAATATTTTTTTATTTTTTTTTTCATGAACCTTATCTGCCAAGCATCTTTCCTCAAAGTCCACTTTCAACTTATTCCTTCATAACTACATCACTATTTTTATCTGTATGTTTTTCTTCTGTGATAAGCAGAATCTACATAGTTATAGTTGCTGCTACATTTGGACGATAAAAAGATGGAAGAAGCACTTCTCTCTTATTGTTTGAAACTTTGCTTTCCATACTGCTTCAATGGTCTACCTCAAACTACTGATCAGGCGAAACAAAGTGCCTTTTGTTGGACAATAAACTCCAAGTGTGAAGAGAGCTACTTCTCCTTAAAATGATTGGAATATTAAACAATGATAAGAACCGTAAGGAAAATAACAAAGCGCTACAACATTAGAATGCCTATAACTCCATGGAAATCACTTTATTGCTTCCCTCTTGCATATCAGAATTAGATCTTAAGTATTTTAGATCCTGTTCTAATATCTAAGTTCTTGGTCATTTCTATCAATTCATTAATTTTCGGTTTGCTCTAATAATTAATTGCTGTTTTTCGCAGTGAATGGTAAGCAAAAACCAGCACCTGAAGTCACAGATGAAGCTAACACAATCAACACTAAGAATATTTCATCGCACATGTTCACTTTTCGTGAGCTGGCTGCTGCAACAAAGAATTTCCGGCAGGAATGTCTATTAGGTGAAGGTGGATTTGGTAGGGCATACCGGGGAACACTTCAGCCTACTGGGCAGGTTATTGTTTTCAACTAATTAACAGTTTCTTTTAGTTAGAAAATGATATCAGTTCATGATTTGTATTCTAATGTAGAGTAATTATTGCACACTTCAGCTTTAACTATGGATAGTTGTGAATAGGTAGTGGCTGTGAAAAAGCTGGACCGTACCGGAATGCAAGGAAATAAGGAGTTTCTTGCTGAGGTATTGATGTTGAGTCTCCTCCATCACCCAAATCTGGTCAAACTCGTTGGATATTGTGCTGATGGAGATCAGAGACTTCTAGTATATGAACATATGCCGTTCGGTTCTGTAGAAGATCATATACTTGGTACTAATCTCCTTGTCATTTGTTTTCTTTTGCCTCTTTAATCGTAACATCGAAATACTATGAGAACATATTTGAAGCTAATATGCATAAGTACCATAACTGGGTTCTGTCACTTGCCTCTGATTTTCATTTTTAGCACTTGGTTGCACTTAGCAGGAACCTTTTTTTTTTTTTTTTTTTCATATTTCTTTGGTTTCGTTCCCTCTTCTTTCAAATTAGTTTCTTTCTATTTTTCAACAATGCGAAAGAGATTCAGATGTTTGTGCTTTTTGATGATTGGAGTTATAGGAATTTTTCTTTTAGCATGTTAATATGTTCTTGATTGAACAAACTGTAATGGTAATATTCTTTTTAAAATATTTTTAGGCATTTCGGGGGATAAGAAGCCACTAGATTGGACAGCAAGAATGAAAATAGCTGCAGGTGCTGCTCAAGGTCTAGAATATTTGCATGAGAAGACAAATCCTCCTGTTATTTATCGGGATATGAAATCCTCAAACATCTTGTTGGATGAAGAATTAAATCCAAGACTCTGTGATTATGGGCTTGCTAAGCTTGGAGGTGGAGGGAATAAGATGCATGTATCGCCGAGGGTGATGGGGACTTACGGTTATTGTGCTCCGGAGTATGAAAGAACAGGTGAGCTCACATTAAAGTCAGATGTATACAGTTTTGGGGTTGTGTTGCTTGAGCTAATCACCGGACGAAGAGCCATCGATACGACTCGGCAACTGGAGGAGCAAAATTTAGTTAGTTGGGTAAATAATACTGGTCTCTCATTTTGCTTCACAGAAATTTGTCTGGTTTTTATAGCTTGTTGGGATCCATTCAAGAGTGATTTTATGTATGATTGTATGTACACAGGCACAACCCTTTTTCAAGGATCCGAAAAGGTTTCCTGACATGGCAGATCCAATTCTTGAAAGAAAATTTCCAGTGAAAAGTTTAAATCAGGCTATTGGAGTGGCAGCAATGTGTGTCCAGGAGGAACCTTCAGTTCGTCCATTAATAAGCGATGTTGTTGCTGCTCTAAGTTTCCTTGGGGTTGCTGCTCCCGACGAGCACGCTCTCCAGCCAGTTCCCAACCAACCTTCGCAGGTGGAAATTTCAAGTCCACCTAATAAAAATCATCCTAACTGTAGGGAGGAAGAGAGAGACATCGTCAAGTCATCAGAACAAGAACAGGACAGTACTGACAACTCAAGTGATGGTGATGGAGACAGCGTAGAAGATCGCCGGGAACAAGACAATTCAGAAATGCAACAAGCACAGGTCAAAAAATCTGTAAAGTGGGCTTCTAGATGCAAAAGTAAAGGGGATGACCAGGATGGAAGCGTTCATTCAATTTCAAACCACAAAAGTAACGCAGATGAGTCAAATGGAAGTGTTCATTCAATTTCAAGCCACGATAGTAACGCTGATGAGTCTCATGTCGAAGGCTCTAGTCAGGTCTTGAATTCCAATAGCAGTTTAAAACGGGGTTCAGATTCAAGAGAGGCTATGGAATCGCCGAATGGAAATAGTGCTGGCTTAACTTCATCAAGCGAGACTAGCAATGATGAATTAGTAGATGAAAGGTCTAGAAATATTTCAAGATCCAACAGAGACGCGGATCCAAAAGACAAAGGTTATGGTTCTAATTCAAGGCAAGACAGTGATTAGGGTCCTGGGACAGAAGTATTGTTTTCGGATTAAGAAGTGTCAGTAATGTGGATTCGCAAGATGGAAGTGTTGGTTTGAATTCAAGGCGCAACAGCAATTTAGAGTCACAGGATGGAAGTCTTCATTCAGATTCAAGCGGTAATGGTAGTTCAAGGCATTATGGCAATGTCAAAGCCGAACATGAAAATGCTTTATCATAACAATCTCCACAATTGCCTGCAATCGTCAACTTGGTAACCCATTGACACCTATGGCCTCTCTCCACCCCGGATACAGAATTCTAAAATTTGCTGCATCAAAGAATTTCATGAGAAATTGGAGTAACATTGATTTTTATGAGCCATAGCTGTACATGAGAAGCAGGATCTCAAACATGGTTTGCTTCGCTTTTTTGTTTCGAGTATGGTTGGATTTATGGTGTTTTCTTCATTTATGGAAATTTCTTTTCAACGTTTTATTCTTTTACTGGTCCTTCAACAATTTCAAAAGAGTTCAATTTTCAGGGGTTTAAACTGATCGTATTGATCTGAATTTAAGCACAATTTTATCCTGGGCAGTGTTCTGCCTGCTTCGATGCACCAGCTACAAATTTGGGACGGCTATTGCTATTAAGACCTAAGCATCGGTATTCCAGAGCAATGAAAAAAAGAATTAGCATATATGTGTAATTTTATGGAATATATAAGGTATACAATACACCGTTCTACGAAACATCGTCTGAGATTATGTGAAAAGTACTTTGCGGGATCCTTCTCTTAATTACTTGCAAAGTAAATCTTTTTCACGTTCATTCTGTGCAAAAGAATAGTAACTAAAATTCTGATCATAAGAACACACTATCGGCTTCTAGACTAAGACACAAATGTTTTCCTTTGGACTGTTGCCAAAATCTACCAAAGCTTCTCCACTCAGCATCAAGGAATCTCTCACTTTAGTGATATAGCAGTGGATGGAAGCATCAAACTAGCTCTCTCCCTCTTATATCAAAGTTTCGATGCTAAAGCGGTCAAATTAATGGGCTCCAAAAGCCTCACTTCAATAACTTGGAATGAAGGGAACAGGAGGATGAGCGGTGAGAAGTGGTCAAAGCTGTAGCAAAGGAAAGCTAAAGGTTGGTAGAGGAGTCAACTCTCTCAAAGCTAGCAGGCAGGCAAAGATCATGTGACTTCTTGCCTATCCTCAACTGGTGGGGAAACAAAGCAAGCTGACAAGCATTCGAAGGCAAGAAGAGCTAGATAGAGGCAATAGGCAAGTAGGCAAAGGAAGTCTGAAGGCAGGAGCTTTAAGAACGAGATAGGGAAGAAGGCCACTCTATTCAATCCTTCTTGTTAGAAGAGCTTTGTCCCACATTGCCTAGCTACATATTGTATTCACTTCTCTCATAATATAAATAAGGTCTTCTGTGTTTGGGTTCTCGTTAACACCCTTACACACTTCTCTCTTTCTCTCTTCTAAATAACACCTCTCATAGCTTTTAAGTGCAACACCAAAATATATGATATTTACTAACAGCTCAGTATTTAATGAGATGGCATATTTAATGACCTGGCATATTTAATAACAACACTATTCCAAGACAACAACCTTCATAAATAGCAAGTAACAAAAGAAACTAACTTTTAGACCATAACAGAAAAGAAAAGTTGTAGAATAAACCCAAAACAAACCACCTTTAACATTTCCAGAAACCTCAAAATAACTTCTCAGCAATTGGTTGACTGCATATTGAACATGTTTCAATTTGATTCAAAGCGAGATTGTATAGCTGGTAAAACTGAAAAATACTAAAAATACAAGCTCTCTCTCTCTCTCTCTCTCTCTCTCTCTCTCTCTCTCTCTCTCTCTCTCTCTCGTGTTTGTAGTGTGTGTGTGTGTGTGTGTGTGTGTAGTAGGAGTACAGAGATATGGTGCACAAAAATGAGGTATTTATAGGGGTTGGAAAGAGTAGATAAGGGAGAGGCAGTGTGTAGGAGGGGAGAAGACATGGTTGGAGTGGAGTGGGTAGGAAGAAATGGAGGAGTGATAGATGGAATAGGGGTGGGTGGAACGGTATGGGGAGAGTGGAGTGATATGGTGGTGAAGGGTGATGGTAGTAGGTGATTGAGGAGAGAGGGGTGTAATGTATGTATGTACATGTGTATAAGCATATGTATATATATAATGCATACATGTATATCATCTAGATTACATAAGGGTTCGTAATTAATAAGTTCTTAAATGAAAGATTACTGTCCTCTAGGGTGTAAGGTTAGGGAAATTCTAAGATGTTAAGAATAATAAAGCAAAATTGCTGAGCAAAAAAAAAAAGAATAATAAAGCAAAATTAAAATAAACCTACAGGAGTAGAGTTGACAATTCAAAATCAAGGAGTAGAGTTTTTTTTTTAAGGGGTTAGTTTAGGAAAAAAAACAGATGGTTTAGTACTAAGTTAGGATTAGACTATTTTAATTTGGGTTTTAATAATATATGATATTTCCTAGACTACTCAAGGTTATATTTCAACTAGTTATTTTGTATCTTGTGCTTTATACAGGTTAGTCTCTTTTTGTGTTCATGTGCATTGCCTGTGGATCCAGGTGAGTGGTTAAGCATGTTAAATATATTTGAACTCCCCGCGTCTCTTAAATTATTCTTTTGAAAAATATATCATTTGATTATTGAAAACATAAATTGTTTATATTTCATCCTTTAAATTGGCATGTGATAAAAAAGATATTCTTTTTGGTGAGAACTTGGTGGTTATTGTTGGGAACACTTAATTTTGGAAGTCCAGGGAAATTAATCCTCTGTGTGCGGGTGACTCTAGCCATTAGGGAAGAGACTAGGGTAGGCCGGTGACCCTAATGCTCAATGGTTGACTTTCACCAGATCGTTCTTAGGGAAAAGAAAAGTTCCACGAGCTGCCTACTCATGGTGACTCTAAGTTTCGATATTGGATCCAATTCTGAGATATTTGTTCACTAGCATTTGGTACTGTTTGATATTGGTTGTGGTTCCCCATTTAGATATCGGATTGTGATCACCACTAAGACTTGTTATTGCTAAAAGTATTTATTGGTATAATTTGTTGTTTTGTTGTAAATCTCGTATGCCAAATTATGTTTACATGGTAATCTAGTTTTTTTTTTCCTTCTTTAGAACTTTATTTAATATACATGTTTTGTTAGATTTTTTTCCTAAATATGATGTCCCGCTAGCCTCCACATTTTTGCACAAGTTTGTTACTGTTGGGACTCCACTAACAGATAAGCCAATTAATGATAAGGTTCATCGTGATAACTAATTAGAATTATAAATAAAGGAAAACTTTGATAATAAAAGAGTCCTTGATGGATTAGGAGTCTTTTATAATTATCTCTAAGGCCCTCTCCTCTCCTCTATAAAAGAATAGAATACTCACCCCTTACATAATAGTTTTTCCATCAATTAAAGTTATTGGGTATTGTAAAAAGTTAGAGACAGAGAGGAGAAGGTGAGCCAAGAATTAAAGTGATTCTAATTAAGGGGTTTGTTCTTTCTAATCTCGATGGCAAACAAAGGTACGTTAAATTTATTGGTCTTGAGGTGTATTGAATTCAAGATCTATGTTATATCTGTTTCCGCATAATAGTTTAAATACATATATATTATTTTTACAGTTGGTATCAAAGCATATGGTTTCTGAATCAGTACATCTTGGATTATAATTTTATGAAACGTATTGCGGCTTATTATATTATTGATTTACAAAGAACCGAATCGAATCATTGGGCCCAGTATGCACACATGATCTTATTTGGCTGAATGTTCAACTTGAATCAGGTCACTATATGACGAATACAATTTTCAATTTTTCATCTGTTAGGCACTCAATGTTGTTTTGTAAAGGTTGCCACGTAATTTACATGGCTGTCTCAATCTACTGACTGTCGTCTTTGATTCATGGGCTCCCAAGTGAATGTTGTAGCATAATATTTATTACTTGTTTGTTAATTTCTGATTACTCGATTTGCTACAGTAGACTCTAAAGAGAACCATGTTTTTTTGGGCTTGGCCATGTATATTGGGTATTTTAATTGTTAAGTCATTTAACTCAGTGAGACTAGCTTCCTCTCTCATTTGCTTCTGGCATGTTCCGTTTATCCCGAATAAGTGGTTAATGGAACTCTAGTGTCGTGAAATTATTTTGAGTATTTAATAGACTCTAAAGAGAACCATGTTTTTTTGGGATTGGCCATGTATATTGGGTATTTTAATTGTTAAGTCATTTAACCCAGTGAGACTAGCTTCCTGTCTCATTTGCTTCTGGCATGTTCCGTTTATCCCGAATAAGTGGTTAATGGAACTCTAGTGTCGTGAAATTATTTTGAGTATTTAATTTCATTAAAAAGTTGTGCAACGCCAATGCTCTGGATGCTGAATGAAAGAAGCATGGTAATGTGCACATAAATCAAAATGATTCTTGGGTCTGCCCTCTCTGATGCCTTTTAGCTGTGATTTGAGGGCATGATTCTGCAGCAAACGTGACGGTATAGGGGGACCACTGTTTCAGTGGTATTCTATGAGCAGCCACTTTGTGCATTTATTGCCAAAGGTTAGGTCTGTCTCTAATCCATCTGTTTCAGTGGTATTCTGGGAGCAGCCACTTTGTGCATTTATTGCCAAAGGTTAGGTCTGTCTCCTATCCATCCCCCGCCCATACCCCCAATTATTGGGGACTAAATGGGTTATGTTATTGTTGTTGTTATTTAATTTCATTAAAAAAAAAAATTTGGCTACTTTTCTGTCGAATTAAATCTGTGTGCTAGAGATAATTGTCGTTGAATAGGAATTTCAATCACATAAAAGACTTGTCTATCGGTTTATATATGTTTTATTTCGATTATAACTATGATTGGATGTTTAAAAAAATATGGCAATAGCCTAACTCGAATAAAAGTATAGAGTATATCATTGGTTAGTTTGATGCTCATAGGGATTGCTAATTTGGTAGTCACCAAAGTGACCTAGGTTAGTGAAACTTATGAATATCGAACTACATTAAAGTTTGTTAAAAGGGTAACAATTAAGTCAATGATATTCTCGATTGCAGTCATAATTGTAAGAATGGGACTAGCCCAAAGGAGAGTCACATTCAAATAATTATGAACTGGGTAGGGTATGTAGTTTGTGCAATTTAATGGGTTAGGATTGAATACCCAAAGGTAACATGAATAATTAGTTAAATTGCATAAATTGCTTAGACCTACTTAGGTGATTATGTTGCACCTAATTAATGAGTGAACAATAGGTATGCTTAGGTTTCGCCCAAAGGAGAACTTAAGTGATGTCAATAGTTCGTCATTACAAAAGTTTATTGTCTCAAAGCTTTAAATTAAGCATTGTCCTATTTTTTCAATTTCAGTTACAGTTCCTATTTCATTGCACTCTCATGCATCCAATGTTCCTGTACTTACTGGATCAAACTTTTCGAAATGGTCTGAACATGTTCAATTCACACTGGGTGTATTGGACCTT